>JAODKL010000045.1:15641-31476 GCA_026780765.1 Petrocephalus schoutedeni | reverse complement strand
CCCCTCCCCCCCCCCCCCCCCCCCCCCCGGAGAAAACTGCAAAGCAACAGGCTTCTTTTGGGGGAGTCTCGGGATTGTGCCCCGGATTTCTGATTTCTTTGGGTCAGAGTTGCGGCCGAGTCACTAAAAGGGACAAAAATTGCCTGGACGGCACAGCCAAAATGAAGTGCATTATGGGAAAAATGACAGGCCAATCATGCATGTTATTAGCCACCGGGAATAGACCCTCCCAAGTGCTATGCTTCTGGGCAGGTAGGTCTAGACACAAGTGGCTAGTGGTGCTTAGTTGAATTTCCCCATTTCTCATTTTAGTGTTTCTTTACAAGAGGGCACTAATGAGCACAGCCCGTGTGGTCTAATCTTCCATGGTTAGTAATGGATGAATTAATGAAAATGGAATTTGAGTAAATATAGTGTTTCCCAATCCAGTCTTTGAGGAAGCACCCAACCATAAAGTGTCTCTCTTTCTCTCACCTAGGTTGTGTCTTTTGCTTTTGGCGTGTTCGTGGATGTGCTTCTTCGTGAAACAGCCGAAGAAGACGCAGTAGAGGCAGGAGTGGAGTCTGTTCAGGTGGGCGCCGCACATGTGGCAGATACACGACTTTGCCTGCAGGGGGCGACAGGGAGAAGTGGGGGAAAATAATCGGTTAATAAAAGAATACACAAGTAGCCTCGTGACCCGTTGCTCTGATCACAGTAACAGTCAGCCCGGCTTTCCGTGAAACTCTGTCCATCAGCATCCTATAGAACCTAGAGACACCAGTACAGAAAAGGCAGGGTTCAGCACTGCTGATAGAGGGCCTCTGGTGTTGGGTAATGAGGACCAGTCTGCTGTGTGAAAAGCCACACCAGTAACGACCCAGCTGGGATCCCCCTTCATTTGGAATGACTAGAAATGGGCGCGTATGAAAGACCTGTCCCATAAGGAGGCATCAAGCTGGGTCAGAGGTCAAAGGGCGTGATTATATGTCCAATCAGAGGACAGACTCAAACCCTCCTTCCCCTTTACACCCTCCACATCGCCCAGAGATGGACTGGGGGGGCAATCCATCCACCAGACAGACAAAGAAGGCGCCTTCAGATCCTGACCCACGCCATTAAAGCTCCCTGCCAGACTGCTAAGACGCGAGCGGCATCTCTGTACCCCGAGCCCCAGCAAGGGTGACGCCCCCCGGGGTCAGGCTCCACCCCCTCCACGGCACCCCCCAGTGTCAGGCCCCCCACCCCTTCACAGCTTTAGGGTTCTTAGAGGCGGGCAGCTTCCCTGCTGCCCCATGGGCCACCAGAATCTCATGAGGCTCAAAGCCAGGCCAAGTTCATTTACAGTCATTTATCTGATGCATAACCTCTGATGCATAACAACCCATGTGTGCTCCATGGGATTCAAACCCACAACCGTTGCTCCCTGGGATTCAAACCCACAACATTTGCTCCATGGGATTCAAACCCACAACATTTGCTCCCTGGGATTCAAACCCACGACGTCTGCATTGTTTGCAACACACTGTGGAGCTACAGAAGTATGTCCAGAGAATCCCTGGATGGGGGGTTGGGGGGGGGGGGGTCAGACAGTAAGGAATGTGGTTCTGGGTGGAAACATAAACCAGGCATAGGAGGACGCAGAGGGAGGCAGTCTGAGGGAAAGGCCTGGCTATAATAGAACCTTCTAGACAGGCTGCACCCACAAAGCCAGGGGACTCCGCTCCGATGATCAGTCCTACACCTACGGCCCCAGAACCATGGCCGAGCCCGGGGTCCCGTCACCCTCCTCACGGGATCGGGGGCCTGCCTGACTGTGGCACCCTTCCGGAAGCGGCCATGCAGATAGCGTAAGGGCTCAGAGTAGGTCAGCTGTCATTTAACTCCAGTACGGCTCACATTAAACACTCTCAGTGCTATTATGCCTCCCGTCTCTGTTACAGAACAGATCAGGTTACAGATGCACACATACACAAGCATGTTACTACTGGAGACAACCTGAAATGGCCAGCAGCGCTATGGAGCATTTGTGGGATGTCGAGAGACCAAATGAAATTGCGTTGAAGGAATATCATCCCTTTATTTCTGTCCAGCCCTGTAAGTCAACTTTCAAACCCCCCTCCCCCCCAGTGACGGAGGTCCAGAGTCTGAAAATATAGAGCATTTACTGACCTGCCCACTGCAAGCACATTAGCATAGTGCTAACTAAAGAATTAGCATGACGCATCTCGACTGCGAGCTCCCCCTGCTGGCAAAAGAAAGCATTGCCACAGACGGGACGCCTAGGACACACAGCTCCGCCGAAGACATCGCCGAAGACTGCAGGGCCACGGCAGGAGGGGAGAGGGCAGCAGGCCGCCTGCTGTCGAGGGTGGGGCCAGGAGCCGGGATGGAGCAGTCACGGGAGAAGCGGAGAGCGCGGCTTCATCGCCGATGCCGCCGAAGCCGCGCAGATCAATTACACTCGCAGCACGCAGTCGGGTCTGAGCG
Organism: Petrocephalus schoutedeni; assembly: GCA_026780765.1. Lineage (NCBI taxonomy): Eukaryota > Metazoa > Chordata > Actinopteri > Osteoglossiformes > Mormyridae > Petrocephalus > Petrocephalus schoutedeni. The sequence goes on along the minus strand of JAODKL010000045.1, from coordinate 29,007 downwards.
GCCCTGCAGACTGCCGGGGGGGGCAGTTTCAGGCACCCCACTGGGGGGAGCAATCGGGACAGGCTGGGGGGTGGGGGTGGCTGAAAAGGGTCCCTCACATTAAAAGGCCCTATAAAAATCTCCTTTTTTTGACCCTTTCGGTGCCTGAAAACGCCCGTGGCTGAACGCACTGCCGTCTGCAATGCACCAGACGCCGAGCAAATAGATTAAAAAAAAAAAAAAGATGAAAAATAGAAAGCCGACCTGAGCATGCTGCAGATCAGCGACTACCCCCACCCCCCTCACCTCCCCCAGTATGTGTAAAAATCCAATCTGCAGCCTCTCACTATTAATCCCCCTTCGTCAGCATTTTCACATGGCTTTAATGTCCTATTAGGTCACATATTGATCAGACGGATCGGGGCGGGGGGGGGACAGTTTCTGGACGGCTTACTTCAAACTGAAAGGCTTCACTATTTGATTCGGTTTTGCTTACACATTCACTTTGGCTACGTCTTCTCTCGGGCCCGGACAACAGACCCGTACGGAGACGCGCCATCACACGCGCCTTGCGTGGGAAACACGACGAACGTACGGGTCACGCGTCACCCGCCAAGCAGGCCGGAATTATGACGGCGTGCGACATTTCTTAGGTAAACAAATGCAAACAAATGCTCAGCCGGACTGAGTTACTCTAGCTAAGAGGACGTGCACTTCAGCGCGATCCAGCAGCTCTTCTGACGTACCACAGAGGCCGGTACTTACCTAGTTTTACTCCAAGAAAGAAAAAAAAAAAACAAGAACTTTAGGCGGTTCGTGCCTGAAATTCTGGCTACGCCACTCACCCCAGATACGAGACAATCTGCTAAATTAAACAACTGCTACAGACGGTCAAAACCACAGGAACACAAGGCCTTCTAGAATGTTCCGGGGCCCAGCCCCGGAGGCGCCGAGGTCTACCCACAGCGATCCGAAGGACACGGGAAGCCGGCGAGCTCGCGGGGCCGTCACGTGAGAGCACAGGTCGGGTCACTAGCAGCTCGTTCAATATTTATGCAGGCGGCCTTAAGGATCTGATGAAGGGGAAGGATCCACTGTAACCGTGCGGGGCGATCCGGCCAGATCCAGGGCCCGCTGCCAGGAGGAGCTGTCTTGCACCCAGCTCAGGCGTTCAGCAGCAGGGCATGATTATTCAGTTATTGCTGGAAACAGAAACCGTCAAGACTTCCCTGCATCCCAGGAAGGTGACAGCATCACACAACAAAGGTCAGAGGTCACCTGAGGAGAGAGAGGTCTGACGCCAGCAACACGGAAACGATCAAGGGAACGAATCTACAGAGCTGATCAGTATAATCAGACAACTGGGGAAAGAAAAACAACATCTGGAAAATCAGAGGTCATTTTAAAATGGCAGTTGAGGCTCCAGGTTGGACCGAGACACCTACCATGCTGCAGGCCAAGTAGTTCCTGGACCTCAGTTAGGCTCACATGACCCAAGCTACTGGCCACCACACTTCTGCTTAGCCCGACTTGGGTGATTCTACAGTGGTTTGCCTTGAAGAAGCGACTTTTCTTACAATATAAAAGAACCTTTTTGCCCCATTTAAATGCAACGATAACATCGAGAAGCAAAATGCAGCACATTCAAAAGCAGCTAAGCATCTCCCAGAGAACACGGGGCAAATCCCACACCCAGCTTAAGGCTTCAGCGGCTGAGCATGTTTATTCTGTTATTCTGTAAAAATAAAAGATTAAAACCCGAATGAAATCTCCACCTAATCGCCACCTTCCCCGGTGACAGATACAAAGGCTCCTTCCCTATGATAAAAACAGTGAAAGAATTGCATGCACGGCTCAAGCGAGCCATCGCCACGGCAACCGTCAGACGTGCACATGACATGGGTGTTGGGGGCTGCCTATTTTCACGCGAGGCGAGTGACTGCCGCAGAGCGGGACTCGTGGGGGTGTGAGCAACAGCCACTGCTCTCCACCTTGCAGTGGCACCAGAAGCCTCCGGGGGCATGAGACCAACCCCCACTGAAGCAATCAGTCTCTCGCCTTCTGACGGAGGTAGCCCAAGTCCCCAATCCAAGTGACAGTCATGCAATTCACAGCGCCCCCTGCTGGTCTGGCATGCCTTTACTGCGCAATGCCTTGCCAAGTTCCATCAGGACAAGGCAAAATAAAGTAAATAAACCATCCGTGAATCTAAGGGGGGAGAAGATCCCTTCCGGCGACACCGGAAACCAGTTTGCCCAGTGTTTTCGCTTACTTATGGTTAAGATCATGGTCATCATAGTCAAGATGAGGGTTCTGCCCATAGAAAAGAACTCCCACAGAGCCTATATGAACTATGAGTGCAATCCTTGTTTTGCTATACTTGTGAGGACCAAAGGACCTCACAAGCAGTCCTCACTAAAGCTGGGCTTACACTGTGCCATTTTTTTTTCAATCATTTTGTAAACCTCCAGCTCAAACTGTACGACTAGATCGCACGCGTTGGAAAGCCAAAGCTCCTGATTTATGTGCGGACACTATGCGGGCCGCCAACAGCGCGGTACCCTCACAGGGGGCGACCATACGAATGCCGATCGGGAGCTGGTGGTGAGGGGATTATCGGTGTCCGTCACCCTGTCTGTAGCACACGATGCACGATTAAGCCGAAACTCGGGCCGATCCAGAAAAAATAGGCTCACGGGTGAAAAAAAATCGTCTGAAAATGGGTCGAAAAATCGCACAGCGTAAGCCCAGCTTAAGACATGAATACCAGTGTGTGTGTGTGTGTGTGTGTGTGTGTCACCCATTTCCACTCTAACACACCTGATACAGATAATCACGCCTGTCGGGCCCTCCAAATATTACAGCCAGCTTAGCGTCAACATAGCCACCTCTAATAAGTGGGACGCTACGGAAGGGCCCGAATACCTGTATCAGGTGTGTTAAATTTGGGCTGCAGCTGAGCTCTGCAGGGTGGCAGATATCCTGGAGCAGGACTGAGCCCTGATCTCGACATCAAAAGAAGAAATAATGAAAGGAAAAACTGCTAAAAGGAAAATGAAACATCCTCTCAAACATGATATGGCAGGAATACATATTCATATCGCACAAGCTTGAAAACATCTTACATTTCCCGCTGGGACTGCAACACGTATGCTACAATAATACTTCACCGGCTGACAGTTATTAATTTATGACAATAGCTCACAGCCAATTACATTCCCCTCATATTGTGTTCGTCTCTGTACAGAATACTAAGATGTCAGAATCCAATCAACACCTTGGCCAAACCTAATTAGGAATAGGTTAATTGAGCTGCTGTCCTCTATCTTTGGCCCCCACTCTCCGGCCTAGAGGGAAACCTCAAGTTCAGCCCCAAATTGTCCCCTCCCTTCAATCATCAAAGGGGGCGGGGCAACACCTCTCATTAGGGCCTCTGCTGTCAGGGCCAATCAGGCCCTCCTTGACCCTCCCCGTCACTTAAAGGCATCTCAATGCCTTCCTCAGCGTCAAACGCAATCAGCTGCAAAGACTGACAGCACTTTCATCCTCCAGTCTGCCATCACGAAATAAAAGGAGCCCTTTCTTATTTTGCTACTGCCTAGATTCTCTGCTACTTTGACATTTTTCAGATCTTTTTTGGGGGGGGGGGGCAGTAATGCATATGCATAACGAATAAACGCGAATAAGCGATATAAATATACATAACGCCCATTCATCTCCCAGTCACGGCCCGGCGCTGCCTGGCCATTCATCTCACCAGAAATTATGAATAGGCTCCTGAGAACCGCGAGGTCGGCGTGGGCCGCGCGCGTCTCTGCTTTCCGCTCCTGCAGCCCCCGCGGCCCCCTCCCCCAGTCAATTCTGAACTCCGCTTCGAGTCAAGCCGTGCAGATCTCCGCCAGGGCCTTTCGCTTCTCTGTAACAGAGGGAGACCGTCCCGAGTGCCGAGGCAGGGAAGACCGAAGCCATTTTTCTGAGGGGCCCAGACTGACCTCCATGTCCTGAGTGAGAGGACAGTACAGCATGCTGGAATGAAGAGTTAAGGTTTCGGCGGGGGAAAAAAAGCTGGGTGGAAGTAGTCAGGCTAATTAGTTGAGGGTTTCATTCTCATCAGTAGTGCCTGGGGAGAGAGGCACTGAAAGTGTTTGTTTTCCTGCACCCCGTGGGGCCTGTCTTAGTCACACAGGATTCGTTTCTACTTCCAGTGACATACGGGGATGAAATCTGGGCTGTGCTGGAGGGAGCAAAAAAATAATAAAAAGGAATAAATAAGGCAGCAAAAAAAAAAAAAAAAAAGTATGCTGCTACATAAGCACCGCCCACCAGCCTGTCAGACACCTGTGAGTGGCCAACCATGTGCCAGCTGAGCACTTCCTGTCTGCACAGGAAGTAGTTGACGGAGGAGAGTGGGCAGCCCAGGCTACTGAACGGAGGACTGACATGGTGGCCGGGGGCTGTCGCCTTCATGCAGATGCACTTATTCTGTGCTCCGTGTGTGTGTGTGGATTCTGCATGCTCCCCCCGTGTTGAGTGGAACTTCCCGCTGTGGCTAGGCTAATTAGCCTCTCTAAACTGTCCACTGTGTACATGACCTGCGAGACGGACTGGCATCCCATCCTGGAAGCATCCCGGCCTGCTGCCCTATACTGCCTGGGACAGGCTCCAGGGTTGGATGCCAAAGAAACGGACAGCCTAGCAGCTTTTAAGACGCCATAAGTGGCTACCATATGCAGGCCTGATCTTCTGACCTCAGCTGCTGTATGTTTAGAGGAAAGCAACCAACCAGGAAGACCCCACAATGATCCCTGGAAAATCACGACACACGCAAGCGCAGAGCCGACTACGGCCTTGGCCGCAAATACGCAGTAGCGATACGGAACGCAGACACAGACAGCTACACGAGCTGTGGGACACCTGTGTGTGTGTGTGTGTGTGTGTGTGTGTGTGTGTGTGAGGGCCCACCTCCCCCTCTCACATGCAAGCAATGAATCCCAGGCAGAGACCTGCTATTGATTTCATTTGGGCTTAATGAAAATGTGAACACCTCGCTGCTCCCAGCAATGGGAAAGATTTCATAATTCTACATAACTGCAAAATACTGGGCACTGCACACAGACTCCGTAACTGCGGCTGTCATGTCTGCAGATTCAGGGCGCGTCGGGCTAAGACCGGGATGGAGATGCCTGCCCCACCATTCCTGCTGCAGGATCTCACTCGCTGGCTACTCAGGTTAAACCCCTCAAGGCACTTCTACCCTTGGGGGAACACAAGATGCACAGAGGTGGAAGAGGGCAAGCGGGAGCGGTCGATGAACAACAGTAATACCTAAAAACCCGGGATCACCATCAGCCAATCAAAAAGGGCGCATTAGACGCATTAAACTGTCAGGCAAAAAGTTGCTGCGTGTGCAAGAAGCATCTCTCGGGCAAGCCAGAACGGTTCTCTAAACAGAACGGCGAGACGCGGGGAGTAGGATGCAGGAATTCCCTTTTCAGAGGTAGAGAAGGAAAAAAAGGCAGAACTATAAATCGCAATTTTGGAGGGAAACGGCACGTTGCGTCTCGCACCGTGGCCGTTTGGATCTGACATATGGGACATCTGGCATGGGGGTCAGTGTCCAATCAAAAACAAGAGGCCAGAACACACAGGGGCAGTGGGCGTGAGGAACAGCTGGAGCCAATCAACAGGAACAATGACGGTCACCTGACTTGGGCACCCGAGACAGATGGCGGCCCCTGCCCGCCCCTCTCCTCACACAACGATAGCCCCCCCGCCCTATTGTGTCCAAGACTTTGAAATCTGGAATTAGTAAGAGCCGTCCTACATTATGTCAACAGCCAAGATACAGACGTTCATGTGGATGATGGGGCAGAGAGAAGCCCGGCAGTGACGTCACCCTCGTCCCGCACGCGGCAACCGCACGCGGCAACCACGACGGCAGCTCAGAGCAAGCTCTCAAAACCGGAGTAAGGCGCCCGTTATATGCCAAAGCTCTGCAAGGAGAGCCACTGTACACGAGATCACCAGCTCCTGAAACATACAGCACCAAAGAAGGCCGCACTGCACAGGGCAACACTCACACACAATGCTAGAGCATCTCAGCAACGCCTTCTGTGAGACACTGCCCTACACTGGCATTTTCAGCCAATTTCAGTATAACTGATTAAGATATTAATCACAAGCATCAAACGATTCCAATCACCAAGAAGATTATCACTTCAGGTCATTACGTACGTCTACAGTCCTCCACCCTCCATTGGATAGACCGAAATTTACTTCAAATCAATTCTTTATCTGACCGTTAGAAGATTACAAATGAGTAATCGTTTGTCATTCAGCTATGACCAATGCTGTTAGTAAACGTTTACAAACATGCAGTCATTCCCCAGGCCCCACAATTCCTAATAATTTGGTCTAACTCAATTAGTAAAACCAAATGTCATTTTCAGCAGTTCTGCTTAATTCCGCTTTAACTTGAAGATTATAATGATTAAGGATTCCATTGAATGGCTGCCCCATTAAGCAACGGCCCTCGCTGAATTGTAAACTACCGCACGTGGCACATCTCTAGCACCTGGGTTACGAAACGCACACCACCAAGACCCTATGCCACAATCGGTGTGCAGTGACTGAACCCTACAAAGAGCTTCACTCCAGCTCTCAAGGGGACCCAGAGCGATCATTCCAACCATGGTCAAGCAGACAGAACAGAAGGATGTTTCCTTCCAGTGACATCACTTCCTTCCAGTGACATCACTTCCTTCCCACACCGGAGGGACACAGAGGCCCAATTTCCTATTTAACAACATTATTTCATCCCTGTTCCGCCTCTCCACGTCACAGGAAAACGCAGAATCCTGCAACTGAAGTGTGTTTCATTTCCATAAAAAGGCCTAAATTGAGGGCAAAATTTGTATTGTTTATTACATATTATTTATTACTCTTTCTCTAAAAATAAATACAGGACTAAAACAGAAAGATTTTCTCCTTAAGGGGCCTACCATTCTCCCATAGAAGCAGGCGAGTTCTCCACACGAGGTAGAGGTACAGGGTAGATTTTACGGGCTGTGCCCCCCCCCCCCCCACTGTCCAACCATCAGTGTTTATGGTGAGGCTGGAAGTAATATTGAAGGGTCTGGGTCCAGGGTATAATTTCGGGTATAGATTCCCAATCCCACCACGAGTGCTGGTGGCCGGGATTAACTAGCCAGAGTTCAGCGTTTCTCTTCCTGGGATAAACCCCAAGCCCACCAGCGACCCTAACCAGCATAAGCTGTAGAAAGGCAAATGAATGGGAATGAAAATTAAAAATGAATTAAAAGCACCACCTATGCATTTAAACATCAATTACGAGGCACGCGAGATTGAAATATCCGCTGTTTACAATACCATAATATTAAAATACCGCATGGTGCCTGTAATTCATTGCCAGGTGTTTCGCCTTCAGTGGGAGGGTAATTAGCGCGAGTGTTACGGTAGAAGCATAGGAACATCCACCTCGGGGAGTCCCTGATGAGGCACACGCACCTCCCAGACTGAATCAGGGACTCCGCGCCCATCACTCGATGCACACAGCTGTGGAGTTTCCCCTGCTCGTAGTGGCGGGGGAGGGGGGGGGGGCTGAGGGAACCTTCTCCAAAGATCCTCAAGCCTCAGGAAGCCGGACAGCCCCAAGCCAGAGGAACCGGGCAGAGATTAATGGCCACCCTGTGGCAGTAAGGCGGCGCGCGAGTGCCTGAGCCGCTCGCTGGCCGGGAGGCAGGCGCGGGAATCTGAACGCGGTGTCCATGCGGAGGGCGCGTGGCGGGATATGCCGCAGTCAGCGGGGACTGGCCGACCGGGCCCGCCAGCCCCACCTCTCTGCGTTTCAATTAATAGGGGGCCGTGGGCATCAAAACACTACAGCCATACGACACTGTGATGAAGCCCAGGCTTTAAGATCTAGCAGGAACTCATACCGTTGTGCTCATCACACTATATCCATACTGCAGCAAGAGTATCAAACAAGGCCGGACCCTGGCAGTTACATCCTCTTCTGGGAAAGAGTTTTGCAATTGAATCGGCCTTCTTGGGAAAGGGGAGGGGGGTCTTCGGGTGTCAGGCCAAGGAGAGGAGTCTCGACTCACCACTGTCGTCCATCCCGCATCTACCTGAAGCACCTATTTAATCAACAGTGAGAAATAAGAAAAAAAAAAAGAAATGTGTGGCACATGTGAGACACGCCGGAGGTGCCTGGACAACACGCGGCCGCGAGCTTGATAAGCCCAGACAACAGAATCCTGACAAGACACGCCGTCGGTTAATTTACATCAGGGAAAATTAAAATATAAGCACACTAGACGTTAGCAGGAGGCCGGAGGATGCCCCAAACGGCACATGGCTAGGTGATGGTGAGGGTATGTGGGGCGGCAGTGTGAAGCAGGCAGGAGAGACAAGAGAAAGATCAACATCAGGCTACCAGCATCCCAACCAGAGACCAAACACAGCAAGAAGCTAATGACAAACGGATACCCAATTAAAGCCAGGCTAACCTCCGTGCGCAATTAGCCATTTGCGTTAAGTTGCATAAAAGGCGCTGCTTTTTATATCTAAGGGACGCCCGTACGGGTTTATGTACGTGTCCAAGAAAGCCAAGTAGAGAGACTTTGGTGCATGGGTTTGGCTGAGCGAGTGTGTCACTGAGCGTGGGTGGGAGAGTGCAGATGGTCCAAAAAAAAAAAAGAGCGAAAGTAGAAGGGGCCTGTCTGATGGTGCACGTTAATGCAGCAGCTGAATGGATATCCGGGATGCATGGCGCCCCGGGCGGAGGGTGTCGGACGGGGCCGGTCGCGCTTCGGACACGGTCCGCGCTGAAGGATCGGCAGTCTGGCGGCAACCCGACGGCAGCCGCTCGCCCGGCCGGCCGCTACAATGTTGCACGGCGGTCTGTCGCCTTAAAGTGCCGCTACAATGTTGCGCGATTGTTTCCACCGGCCTGCCGGGTGGTAAACTGGGGGAATCGGGGACGATCGGGCTGTCCGGACGCGCCGGCCGGCTGCCTACATTACATGCGACTGTATCGCCAGGGCATCCGGGAGGTACATCAAGCGTTATTTACAAAGTGAAAGAAACAGAGCATCCAGCCAGCCGGAGACTGGCAATGGCAGGAATGCACGATGCACGGGCACCGGGACGGAAGAGCTACCGGCGTGCCGAGCAGACCTGCCTCCCCTTGCCCCATCATCAGTAATCGACGTCGCTTGTCCTTTTGACGATCGTTGCATTCAGATGAACTAAAGCGACACCCCAAAGCTTCACAGGGGGACTGTTGTTATCTCCCGCTTTCTGGAAGGGGGGACGTCAAAGTTAGAACAACGTGCTCCAGCGATCTAGCGATAAGCGGCCCCGCTTCTTAAAAGGATGCATCGGCTGAGCCGCACCGAGATAAGCGCCCGGGGACGGATACTCGCGTTTAATCTCCCGGGGCCGCCCATTCATTTAGTCACAAGTCACCAGTCCCTGGATAAACGGCCGCCCAGCGGCTGATCGGCGCAGCTTGGCGGATCTGGCCATCCAGCCCGCATACACCAGCACACAAGCGAGGATCTGGACGTGTGCCGTGTGCTTCAGACTGAGGATCGGCGTGTGCCCGGTGCCTATATGGATGTATACCATTTGTGCTTGAGGTCTGGCGGATCCCCCTTGTGTGTGTGTGTGTGTGTGTGTGTGTTTTGTTTTGTTACCTTGCGTCTCCTGGTCTCAGCAGTCCCGCTCCACACAAAGCACTGGTATATGACTCGCAGGTTCTGTTTCCAGTTTTCCACCTTAAAAGCATTCACATGGGGACAGCCGGTCGGACTCATGACAGAAGCGACATGCGAGTGCAGCCACCGAGTGCACTTCTCGCAATTGACCCAGACGCGTGCGGGAGAATAAGCTGGCTAGCTGTCCGGGATCGGTCGCGATTTACAGCGAGACAACTGCGGAAAAATCCAGGCTCAACTTGCACAACATGGAGCGCTCGTCTTTTTTTTTTTTTTTTTTTTTTGCTTTTGTTCAAAAAAACATTTTATTTTTCTCCCGAATGTCCCTTTAAATATCGCCGTGTGTATCTGCCGTGCCTTTCCCGTTCTTCCACTCTCCCGATTAATATATTTCTTAATGGTCGGCTCCGCAAGGCCCGCCCTGCTCCGGCTTAGATGTGCAGGCGCACAAAGTGTCCCACCATCTATTGACTCGCGGGGGCGTAGTTTCCCGTCAGAGACACGCCCACGTAAAACGGACAGATACCGCTGTGATTGGCTTAGAGCGACGCCTTTTTGTATCAGTGGGCGGGCATTCAGGTAAAAGAGGCCTCCGATTGGACGAATGGAAGACCAGCTTGCACTGCCAATCAAAAAGAATTCAGTAAATCAGTACCGGCCCATCTGAAGCGGCGAGCACCGGTAGCTTCAACGAGTGTGTGATAAGTGTGGCCTTGGCATGAGGTTTTACAATCTTCAGAAAACAATCTGCCTCTTGAAGGATCCAGTGACACACCAGCGATTACCTCGCGGAGAGTCGATTTTAAAAAAAAACCTCCCGACCCGCAGTGTTGCACGGTGATGCGTCACTTCCGACTGCAGTTACTTTTCCCAGCTCCCAAATCTACAGAGCTCTTCATAACAATACCCGCGGGCGTGCCAAGTGGCCACATCCACGCTGCTTTGCTGAAGTTTAGCAAAATCAGCTCGGACAAAAAAAAACGTCCCGCACTACGCAACTGTATTTATATCTCCTATATTATAACAGCACCCAACCCATTACCACGTACGAAAAAAACAAATAAATAAAGCTGCATCGTAAGAAAATAAAATACACCATACAGGTTAGACAGGTTTAAACCGCTTATTGTGTGATGCGTCAGTGTTTTTCTTTGCTTTGGTCCACTCTGAATATTGTACATGCGTTGCAGATGCAACGACTACCGTGACACTGGTTAAAATGTTCTTCATAAACTTCCAATATTTAGTACCGTGCTGAATCGGTTCAAATGTGACATCTAGTGGTTCGATCATGTTTTTACTTTTAGACCAGTGAGGAATAATTTGAATACCTTAAATAAATGTTACACTGGCACAATACTTGTATGTATATGCGTTTGATCTGTTGAAATGTTTAAAACCAATGTGGATGGATGATGTTTAAAACCCAGAAAACTTATTACTCACACTTGATATATCGGGCACATATTATTATTCACGTGGAGTTTCTACAATGTTTTTACGTAGATTTGAAGTTGGCATGATCCTTTACTTTTATGCAAGTATATTTGACTTATGTTAAATATCATACGTTAGTTTTGCCTTGGGCAGTATGTTTAAACTCTAAGAAATCTTTTGTTGAGGCTTATTTGAGGTATCTATTGTTCTTAATAAGGCACAGTTGCTAGCATGTAATTAAGGAGGTTTGAAGATGGGACAACCTTTTATTTTCATGCATATACATTTCACCTCGGGAACACAGTATTTCAAAGTCAGCAAGCTTTTTGCTCATGCTTATAAGAGGTATATGACAGTTTCTGTTCAAACACACTTACTAGAATACTGTCGATCATGCACACACGATTGACTTCGTTTATTGAGACACCATTAAGCAATGCACCTGGCACTCGGTGTTACGTTCTCTGCTGCAGTCGCGCGGTTCCGTCTTTTTTGCTGTCTCTCTCTCTCCCTTCCGATCCTCAGGTCCGCCCCGATCGTTGTCGTTGCTTCCCAGTGGCGGATCGCTACCGGAACTTCCGCCTACCAGCCCCTTTAAAGAGACGCCGCCAGCGGCGGCACGGGAGCGTAGCTGGAGAGGGGTTTACGAATTTGTTAAATCGCGATAGATTATACATAAATCTTGTGCAGCTCGTTTGCCTCGAATGTATATAGCTCACCTTTTTGGACATTGTCAGGTTAGGTCAGGTTGGTCTTCATATTCATAATTCTCCTGTTTTACTGTCCCCTTCTATTGTAAATACCAGATCAGATAAATGAGTCTGGGTTTGGCAGTTGCCAGGAGAATGGTACTTGCCTGACTGCATTGTGCCAAGTATAAAGTTTGGTGAAGGGGGGATTATGGTGTGGGGTTGTTTTTCAAGGGTTGGGCTTGGACCCTTAGTTTCTTAATGCTTCAGCATAGGAAGCCATTTTGGACAATTAAATGCTCCCAACTTTGTGGGAACAGCTTGGGGATGGCCGCTTTCTGTTCCAACATGACTGTGCACCAGTGCACAAAGCAAGGTCTATAAATACATGGATGAGTGAGTTTGGTGTGAAGGAACTCGACTGGCCTGCACAGCCCTGACTTCAACCTGACAGAACACCTTTGGGATGAAATTAGAGCGGAGAATGCAAGTCAGGCTTTGTCCAACATCAGTGCCTGACCTCACAGATGCTCTCCTGGAGGAATAGTCAAAATTTCCCATAAATATACTCATTAACCATATACACCAACTCCCTATTGAAGCCTGTGTATTAAGAATGGGATGTCATTAAAGTTAATGTGCGTAAAGGTAGGTGTCCCAATACTTTTGCTGATATTGGGTATCTCTGCCAGTGCATCTCTCTTCTGATCAGAGACATTTAGCCACTTCCTGCATTATTACCCAAAGTAACCTACAGTAGAAGGTGTTACAATTTTATATGCGCATTGGGATTTGAACCCACACCCTGTGCATTGTTAGTGCAAAGCTCTACTTATTGAGCTACAGGAGCTTGTAAAGCCAAAGGTGTAGTAACTTCCTTTGTGTTACTGATCCCTGATTTTGCTTTCCTGGGCAAATGCTGTAAATGTAAATGTAAACTTGACAGTGGTGTGGTGCGTGATGGCTGGCTTCTTGGTAAGAAGACATTTCATATTCTGGGACCAAAATTGTAGGTTTTCTGTACGTTTTAACTATATGACAATTCCTTAGGGCACAGTGGGTACCCACTAAAGACGTGGCTTCTCACTCCATTCGCAAAACAAAAGAGTGAACATGAGCGACGTTACAACGACGTTCATTCTCGGGCTCGGGCGGTGGTGAAGCGCACTATAGGGCAGCTTAAAGGTCGTTGGCGCTGCCTGGACAAGACCGGCGTGGTGCTGCTCTATAGTACACAGAAAGCATGCCGCATTGTGCACGCACGTAGCAAGCTGCATAATATGGCACACAATCGTGGCTTGCCTGTACCGGAGGAGCTGAGGCATGATGAGCCTGACCCCGATCCACCAAATGTTTGGCCAAAGTTATTTTTTCACCAGTTCTTTCAATGTGCTGTGAATATTGAATAGCGTGGCATTAATGTTTCTCAGTTCATTTGCGGCATCTCTCACCGCACTGACCAATGTGTTCTGTGACTCCAGCACAGCTTCCGTCAGTACACGGCCGGATGGTCGCAGC
>JAODKL010000044.1:17487428-17500914 GCA_026780765.1 Petrocephalus schoutedeni | reverse complement strand
TTTTTTCCTCATTCTGACCAACTGGCGGGGATGAGAGAATGAAAGCTTTAAAATGAGAATTTTAGGAAGAGAATGTTCTAACTTGTTTACTAACTGGTACAATTAAGTCATACCCATGTGAATGTATTGAGAGTCTCAGAGGGTGATAATTGCTGTGTTCTCTCCACAGGTATATTCGGAAGAGGCTCACCTTGGCATTTTTTTTTCTCCTTTTCTGTTAATTTAGTTTTATTTCTGGAATACACCCTTTCCCCTCTGCTGAATCATTTGCTTTTCTTTTGTTTTTCTTTCAGCGAGCATTTTTATTACCTTATTTTGTTTTTCATACCTTTAGATTCGGCATCTGTGAAGTGTCTACATGGCAGTGAGAAGGGGCCACATTAGATACTTGAAAGTAAGTAGCAAATTTATATATATTTTTTTTTTCGTTTGGCAAGATGTATGGCGTTCCCTATTTTTAACGTATGTCCATGATTATGAAATGTTAAATACATAGTTCAGATAAAATAGAAACTGCTGGATACTGTTTTGATATTATTTCTTTCTCACATGCTATTTCAGTAACACACAATAGATGTTTTTCTTCCTGCAAATTTCTAACCTGCGTAGTTTTTTTTTATTTTTATTTTTTTACAAAAATAATACAAAAGATCATTTATTTAGTGTCTTCTTCTAATGTAAATAAGTAACTTTAGTGCTTCGGCGACTTTAGTTACTGTAAAGCATAATTACGCTATTCGGTGCATTTAGAGGATATCTGTTCCATTCAGCGTGCTTTGGTGCCTGATACGGAGTGATTTTGCATAATATGTGACGTATATATTGGAAAAATTTTTCGTACAAGTTACTTTTTCAATTAACAAGTAGTCTGTTTAGTTCTTCCTGGTTTTTATTTGGAATGGGTTTATGTACAGGTAAGCTTAACATATTTTATGGATTACCAAGAACTGATCATAGAGAGAGCTAAAAGTTAAATGAGAACCAAAACAAAAAAACAACATAATCAGAACTGTTTGAAGCCCATGTGGCAGCAAGCTTTACTGTCGCCGCCTCACATTCAGCACAGAGTGAAGCTGGCTTGCTATGTAAACACCCCGTCAGAAGATGGCGCCCTACCTGGCTGGCCATGTCGCTTACTGGGTCGACCAGCACTGCAACATGAAGGCTGGGTCATACTTCTCCACATGTGGTCTGCATGTGTACGCTAGGGCTGTGCTCAAAAAATCAGTACGGCAAAACATTGTGACATACTCTTAGACGATACGCGCATTGACACAGACTGCTGTATCAATACGGCCAATTTAAGAACTTTTATGTAGCAGGGAATCCAATGGTATAACAGCAGATTTGCAAAAAACACATCACCTATGGTGCAGTACAGCCATAGGGTGCCAGCCAGGGCTGTAGGTTTCATATTAACATTTGGAGGGCGGGTATATCGGGGTCACATCGCCTTATAAGGTGATTCTGTAGTCGCGGTCTATACAGTTAGTTTTTTTTCATAAACTATTGCCGTTACACTTAAAATTTCACTCTATATATTGTATCTTTACATTTTACTGTTATTCATCTTCACTAATATGGTAGTTTAAGTGCGTTAAGTCACGCTGAATTTGCGGGAATTATTAAAATTATGCACAATTTGCGAGATTCCGCCACAAATGTCAGACCATTCACTGCAGAAGAAAAAAAACCTCAGCTCAGGGTCTGCTGTGACGCCCCTGTCGCTCTCTCTCACAAACACACCCTAACTTTCCGGAAAGAAATGCAACACATAAAATAGCAACTAGAAGATCATCTTCTAGAGACCCATAGATGTAAATATAGGAGATTTACCGAATCTCTTCTTAACAATAAATGGGACTTTCTGCCAGCACTGTTTATGAGCTAAATGTTTCTGAACTCCTGGACACTGAGTAACATACAATATGGCGTTTTCCATATAAATGCTAGATCTGGCCTGTTTTTTGACCGGCTTCTAGCTCATTCTTGGCCCTGACAGGAAAGACGGCGGAATGAGAATTGTGACTAAGATGAGCACTATTTACCGCTGCATTATCAGCGTGGCTCCTTGTGATGCTGTTAACTAACCAAGCTAGCTACAGTTTGCACAATCAAATAAGAAACATTACGACACTTAATCGGCGAGACGATTAAATACCACTGCTTCACATAGCCTTTTATTGATAAACTATAAAGTTGATAAACTATAATACGAGGTAAGTTTACATACAAAGCCGCACTGCACTTCTGCGCTCACCGTTCTCTCTCTACACGCTGTCTCTTTACTTGCAGCTCTGGACGTGAGCGTTTGCCTGCCGGAGCGGGAGTTTAGCGTAAACCATCGTAATGCGTGTTGTATCGTTGCCGTTTTGTGCTGTAAGGTCAATTTCAGCACCCATACAATGATACAATGCCTCTGCATGACCCATCAAATGGTTTTTAACAAGCAAAGCCATATCCAGGCGTTCATCTAGCATCCAGGACACATTTCGTTGTTGTGTGCTGTGGTGTGTCAGCAATGACAATTAATCACCTTCACTTTCTTCCCACTTCCTTCACCTGATCTCACAAAGTAAGCAGTTAATTTACCTGACAAACTCTCCTAACCCCTATCTCGTGTTTGGGGTCAATCTGACCCCAGAGCATCATTAAACGGTAGGCAAATTTCACATGGGGAAATTATCACGGGAAAAGGGTTAACTGCAGTTTTGTGGTGCTCAGTTGGGCTTCTCGATTGCTAGCACCTTTATTTGACACTGGCAAGTACATGCCAGGTTTGCAGGTCATGCCTTTTACTTCCCATGGGTCACAACAGATGAATACAAGGGAATTTTTTCTGTAAATGTATCTGTAGGTTTGCGTTTGGGCTTTATGTTGTTCGGGACGTACTCCGTCCAACAAGCCAGTTGCTGCTCTGACTCTTGGCTGTTGCTGTGGTGCTGAGGGTAATGATTGGGATGCAGTTTGACCAATGTTTGTGTGAATGGCATGTGCATGACTGACCAATGGTGGCATACAGGAAGGCAGGACATAAAAGGAAGACAAATTACTGTAGAAGGCAAAAGCCAAATCCGGGACATTTTTGGCAATTTAGGAATCTCGGTCAGACCTTTTGTTTTAGGTCCCCAAAAGAGGACACTTCTGGGGAAAAAGTAGATTTGTGGCCATCCTAAATGAACTGCATAATTAATATAAGCTTATACGTTACAGCGTAAGCTGTGATGTATTTTTCAAAATCGATTGGTAGTCACTGCCACTAAAAACCCACACATCTACCCCATTAAGTGTAGAATGCTTATCAAGTAAGCTAGTGTCCTGATTAGGTAGTGTTGTAGGACTTCTGACCTAGTATATGTAGGATACATTTGGAGTATATGTCAGAGTATGAAAGCACACATCTGATCAAAATGGAGTGTTTTACAATCCACTGGGAAACATGCGATGCATTCACAGGGCTCTACGCTAACTTTTTTTCCCTGGGGCACTTGTGCCCCTAAGTTAAAAAATTTAGGAGCACAGATGAAAATTTGGGAGCACAGTCAGTTCTGATTTGTAAGCACTTCAACTTAATACATTATCATAATACAATGTCGCATACATGCGAGTGTAATGTAAAGGTTAAGAATGACAGACAAAACTGTTATCAAACTATTTTTATGTTCGTATTTTAGAAATCTTTCGATGTCTTATCATAGATTACATTACAATTAATACTGTAAGGCTGATTTGTTTATGAATGCATCTCTAGAGTCATGTGCAGGTTCTGAAGCAGCCAATTGTAGCGTGAAATGCAACTGGCATATAAATATATGCAAATGTGGCAGCATTTGTGAGAATTTTGATTCACTCACTCTGTGCGCTTTTTGGTGTTTCAGGTGATTTTCTTAGACGATGTTAGAAGTCACTCGCACCAGTGTACTTAAATCTTTTCTCACATTTGCACACTGACATTTTTACTCTTATATGCGAGTGAAATGGGCGCACTGTAGGGCCCTGATCCCAGGTGGCTATGCGGAAAACGACAACGATTTTACATAGATTGTCGATTTTTTTTTTACACGTCCAATCACAAATCTTATCATCATATTTTACTAAATCCCAGGACTGCACACCTATTCTTTTTATGATTATTTCTCCTCATCCAGGAGGTTTATGACATGTCCAACGGTTATGAAGATCATATGGCAGACGAGCCAAAAGATGCAAAGACAAACCTGATAGTCAATTACCTTCCTCAAAACATGACGCAAGACGAGCTCCGCAGCCTGTTCAGCAGCATCGGTGAGGTGGAGTCAGCCAAACTGATCCGCGATAAAGTGGCAGGTAATTCTTCAAATGCTACTCAATGGGATGCTCATCTATGACATCATAAAGAAATTGCCTTTTTATCCAATGGCACATTTGACTGGCACTACTTAACCCTTGCTCACATACCTTTAAACTCTGATTACTACTACCTCACAGTATTAATATATATTTTAGCCCATTATGGATGTTCACTACAAAATAAGTGAAATAGGTTAATCCTTGGCAGGGCTTTTTTTTGTATTGAAATGTTGAGTGAGTTTTAACCCTGTGTTTTTATTGGCAACTTCCTACAAATAATTTTATGTGCAGGATATGAGTAGTATATAGTCAGATTGTTTTTAAGTTGATTGTTTAGTTTAATGGTGCATTCTTTCCTCGGTCAAAATGTGCTTTAAAAAAAGTACTTCATATTCTTCATGTTCATTTTCTTAATTAAAAATTATATATTGAAGCAGTTCCTCAGCTATTTATCAGATGGATTCATCCCAAACCTCCTAAATTTATTTAATGGGGTTTTTTGTTTTATTTTTTAGTTACCTGTTTCATCTTTGTAGATTAGCATGCATTGTAAAGACTTGGCTTACTGAAAAACTAATTTGTCCAGTTTTGAACAATTAAACGTTTTTTTATTTTATTTTATTGTTTTCCTTTTTTTCTCTAGGACACAGTTTAGGGTACGGATTTGTTAACTATGTTAACCCTAGTGATGCAGAAAGGGCAATCAGTACACTCAATGGGCTGAGACTACAGTCTAAAACTATCAAGGTAACGTGCAAAGAGGTGTTCTTATACATGTTTTAACTAATAGATGTGATTGTATTTCAAATATCCCCCAAGCAGCAGAAAGCATTATCCTTGCTGCAAAGTGTTTTCATTGAACAGTTAAGATGTCAGCTTCAACAGAAACATTTATTTTATTGTGCCTGTTGAATGTTTAGATTATGAGGGAGAGCAGATATCGCTATTCTTTATTTTAAAAGGGCTATATTGTGGCTTCCTTTAAGTAAAAACGAACAAAAAACTTCTCAAATTGGCATATGATTATCAAAATTTAAGCCTCTTTTTGGTCATTTTTGCTTTCCTCATCTAACTTTTTCCAGAAAAAAGATTTTCACTGGAAAACCGTCACGTCAAATTTTATTCTAATTTGTGTTCCCTCCTGCTTTAAAGTGATTAGCGTTCTTTATTTAATTTTGTTTTCGTTTTTTTAAGTACATTTGGTAAAACTCAGTATGTTTAGACTGCTTTAATAGCCCAAAACAACTTACAGTATGTTTAAAAACCAAAAAAAGATTTTTCTTTTGTGTGTCTAGTCATCAGCACGTGCTTGTCCATTTCATGACTGAATTTTCCTTTTGTCTTGTCCTGTCCAGGTGTCCTATGCCAGGCCAAGTTCGGAAATGATAAAGGATGCAAACCTGTACATTAGCGGGCTGCCCAAGACCATGACCCAGAAAGATGTTGAGGACATGTTCACACGTTATGGTCGCATTATTAACTCCCGCGTACTCGTTGATCAGGCTTCAGGTAGACTATAATAATCAACTCGTCAATCCAGAGCTTTTTATCTTTGCTGGGAAAAGTACTGGTGTACATTTTTTGCATACTTCTATATATAAATGTATATTATTTTTGGCTTGTTTTCCGCAACAGGCTTGTCTCGGGGGGTTGCGTTTATCCGCTTTGACAAGAGGTCAGAGGCGGAGGATGCCATCAAGGATCTAAATGGTCAGAAGCCACCTGGGACCACTGAACCGATCACCGTTAAGTTTGCTGCCAACCCGAACCAGGCGAAAAACTCCCAGCTTCTGTCTCAGCTCTACCATACACAGTCTCGTCGCTTTGGTGGCCCTGTGCATCACCAGGCACAGAGGTTTAGGCAAGTATGATCTCCGTACCTGTTGTGATATCCTTCCATCTTATAATTGATTGATTGGCCTGGTCAGAATTGCCGGGGTACTGCCTTCTCAGTCAGCACAGGGTGAGATTGTCAGGATTCTCAGGAAGCACAGGCTGGGATTGCTGGCATTCTTATGAAGTACAGGGTGCGATTGTCAGAATTTTCAGGATGCACAGGGTGAGATTGTCAGGATTCTCTGGAAGCATAGGGTAGAAGTCTGGGGTGCACCCTGGGTAGGATGCCAGTCCACCACAGGGAATATACACGCAGACACTCATACACTATGGGCAAATTAGAGATGCACATTAGTCCAACTTCAGAGGTATTTCACTGAAAGCTGTGGGGAGAACATGAGGGCTTTGGGCAGGGATACTATGAAAATGCGCTTTACAAATAAAATTGAATTGAATTGAATTGAACATGCAAATTCTGCACTCACAGAGCCTCGGTGGGATTCAAAATCCCAGGCCTGGAAGTGTGAGGCAGTGCTATCCCGATTAAAATTTCATTGCCAGTCGTATCACTACAGATACAACTAGGGTTTTATTTTCTGTCCAGTGAGACCGAAGAGAAGCATGGCTTGGGGTTAAGACCTTTTTCGGTTATGAGTCTTGCTCAAGGACCCAACAGTTGTTCTGGTGGCCTCATATTTTGAACAGACAACACACATATATTAATTTAATGAGTGGCACCTTTCAAGGGTATTCAGTCTAGCAATTTGAAACCATTTACAGTTGCAGTTGTAATAAAGAATTTTTGTGGCTTCTGTCTCCCAGGTTCTCTCCTATGAGTGTGGACCATGTGAGTGGACTCTCAGGAGTCAATATATCAGGTAACTCTGCGTCAGGCTGGTGCATTTTCATCTACAACCTCGGGCAAGATGCAGATGAAGGCATATTGTGGCAGATGTTTGGCCCCTTTGGGGCTGTTACCAATGTGAAAGTCATTCGAGACTTTAATACCAATAAATGTAAAGGGTTTGGCTTTGTAACCATGACTAACTATGAGGAAGCAGCCATGGCCATTGCCAGCCTCAATGGCTATCGTCTTGGCGACAAGATCTTACAGGTGTCATTCAAAACCAGCAAGTCTCATAAGTAGCTTCAGATACACTAAAAAGTCTACCATTTTATCCCAGTTTGCATTTGTCCTAATTATAATTTTTTGTCATATTTTGGGATGGAGAGCTTTTTTGATTCTATTCATGACCAATTCAGTAAGAAAATTGTGATGTAGTAATTTCACAGTTTGTCATGTGCATGGTAAAAAAAAAAAGCATGCCTAGTCTTTAAGCATTTTCTTTAATCAAATTTAAGATACTGCCTAATTTTACATAGTAAAATGAATGATGACACAATGCCTTAATTTCAAATTTACTCATTTCACTTATCACAGCTGGTTTGAAAAATAATATAATTGTTGATGTATTTCGCCCCAGAACCCCTTAAAATGATACTGAGCATATTTTTTTTGACATGGCATGCTTGATGCATTGATAAGTTGAAGTGGTTCAGTAAATGGATGTTGGGTGTTTTTCTTTGAGATGCTTTGAGTTCACCTTATTGAGAGGGACCAAAGAGAGTGAAAGAAGGGTTTATTTTTAAAATCTCCCCCACCCTTCAAGCTTCTCATGGCATATAGCATTGGATGTTAAGGCTAAATATATAATGTATTGAATGTCTGTTTAAACATCCATATTTTCTTGAGCCTGTTCTTTCTGGTTTCATTGTATTTTTTTTTTTCTTTTTTCAATAAAGGTTTCTGTTGATGACTATTTAAAATAGTTATTTAAGACTAATTCCAAGCCTTTGGAATCTGCCTTTCAATATTAATTTCATTTTTAATGAACTGTTTTGTTTTGTCAACTTTTGCATAATTTGTAAACATTAAATCTGATTTTTGTTTTTTTGAAGTTTTGAATCTTATTTAATGTAATGTTTTTCTTTCCTGATTCTGTATTCTTTCTGGATTTAAGTTGGTATTTTAAGATGTGTGTAGCCAGAACTATTGTGTCTCAGTAGTCAGGAGTCAAACATTTGTGGAATTGTATTGTACTTTATTTAATCTCATCTGTTCGCTTTCCTTTTGTGTAACTGACTGTTGGACCAAATGGTTCTCTTAATATATTGCAAGATGAGCTGGGGTGCGTTTCCCGAAGCCTTCTTAACGCTACACATTTCGTAAGTTCTACGCTGTACCTTAACACTCCAACGTGATTCCTGAAATGTCCTTGGTTTAGTAAACCTTCTGTAAGACATACTTTCATATGGTTGGTCTGAGCCGCCCGTAGCTCTTTTATCGCTGTTGTCAGCTCATACCGATAGTGGCCCCACTTTTCGCACTGCCTGCCTCTGAAATGTGCTGTTAAGCAATATGTACTCTAATCATTCAACAGTTGTGCAGGGGATGGGGTGCGATATATATCGTGACATCCCAGTGGACACACATGCAGCACATTGTGAAAGGATGTGGTGTAAAAAAGACTTTCATGTAATTTTTCAACAATAACAAAAAAATGTTGCCATTTAAAATAAGGGTAACATGGTTCAGTAAACAGTTTGACAGCTAAACATAACTAAAAAACAACTTATCCACGATAAAATGAATATCTGATACATAACTACAATCTTTGTTTCTTCTTTGTGCTCAGTAACACATGAATCCATAATGAAATGTAAGGAACACGCTTTTTATTTATTTATTGGGAAGGAAGGGGGAGGGGGTCCCGCCGATAATGGGGTGGACGCGCTATTTTCGATACCCCTGGAATGAAGACACCTCTCTAAATGTGCCAAAATCACAGTGTATCAAAGCTTTGGTTGATGAGGTTGATGAGATTGATGAGTCGATACTATGTGTTTATTTATATATGAATTTAATGTATTTTCCCCAAAAGGGTACCCTGGAATGGACTTCAGCCAATAATAAGCACATAACACATTCTCATATGTTATGATAGTAACACAACTTTTCTTTTGGCTATTGTGCCATTGCCTGCCCAATATCAATGACCTACACACATATTGGTGCATGCAGGTGTTCTATAGAACAAATACACATTAAATGGTCTGAGGAAACAGGTTTCAATGAATCAATTTAATTGTACTTTATTGCTAGGTTCTCCCCAGTTCTGATTAATACAATATTTTGAAGGATTCCCGTAGTGTTATATTTATAAAAAAACACCACTTTCTTTCATGCCATAGTCAAGCAAATGCTGCATGGAGGGAATAATTGATTCTCAGTGTCAACCAATCGGGTGTTCCGGCCCCTAGTAAGGTTGCACTTAAGAAGCTCTCCCTTAAGCAACCTCTTAAGGGAATGTTGAGGAAACAAAGAAAAGTAAACGCCTTTCAAAGGTCTACCTGTCAAGTCTTCGTAAGACGCTAAGAGTCACTGTTATCGGGAAACGCAGCCCTGGTTAATTTCATATCCTCGCTGCAGGTACCACTCATGTTATTTCTTAATGCATTTATTGCAATGGCTTTTAATTGAATCTAATTACTCTTTGATTTCATTATTTCACATTTCTTATTGCTTATCACTCAAAATGAAAATTGAAGTTCTTTGGATGATGAATTGTAATTAATTGGCTTGATCTGTATTTCAGAAATTTCTTTTTAAACAGAAGATGGCTTATGTATATCTGCTACAACTGTAAAATTTCTGATATACTTAATAGTGTTTGACTGCCTAACATAAAGTAGTATTACCTTATACCAAGTGAAAATTAAAATCTACTTGTACTTTGAGATACTTGACATGATTTTTTATTTATTAAGTTTTTTATTTCAAATGAATGATACATACTAATTTGACTACTTTTTAAACTGATTTTTGGAGCCAGGCTTCCCGCCATTTCCATGCAGTGGGATACATGGAGCACTTCAGTCATTCACTGAATGTTCAGCCCTGTTGTTCTCCCAGGCCTTCCTTCATTTCAGGAGGAAGGCTCGTGGAATGCGGTGGACCAGCTGACATTCCCATGGTTTGGCGCCTTTCAGATTTATCCAGTTCTAGGTCCCAATTAGCCTGTGTTTGAGTTCATACTCACCTCTCAGGTGAACATAAGGGAAATGCTTAGGAATAGGTAATGGCAATATCTGGTTTGGTACCATGGGTAGAAAGTATTCACTTCCTTGAAATATAATAGCTTACATCATGTCATCAACAGCACATACCTAAGTCAAAATTCCATTTTACTTCCATTTGTATTCACCCCATTCAACATCATACATTTACAGTTATTTAACCATAAATATATAGGCTATTAGAAATCATCTTCAGTTTATTCCTTAATCTGTTAATCAGTTAATCTGTCAGTCAGCACCATATTTCTGTTGACCAGCTAATGAGGTATATGTGTGTGTGCATCTATCTTTATATCTTGGTGGGAACCACAACCTGACTGCACTCCAAACTGGGGGGGACCACAGTGCATTTTAGCGTTTTCATGTGGACGGACTTTTTTTTTTCCTTTTTAATATTGGAGGTTTGTTTACACCAGTATCACCACAGACACATAAGCAATGCACTGCACTATGATGTCACGAGGTGGTGGGATGTTTTCAGCTCCATCATGATCGTATGGATGACATGTCAAAGTCAAAGTAAACTTTGTCATCCCTGCTATATACTGTACAAATATACAGAGACAAGACGACGTAGCTCCAGTTTTGACAGTGCAGAAAAACAAAAATGGCGAAAACAATAAACAATATATAAGTAGAATATAAAAATTAGAAGTAGAAAGAGCGGCAATAGTGATATGCGGTGGACGGTTTAGACGGTCTATTGAGTAGAACAGAATTTTTTATAAAGTCTGATCTAGTATGTACGAATGTTATGACCATAGTGAAGTGAACTACAGTCTATGTACAATACTTCCAATAATACTACCAACACATAACCATTAGTTAATATCTATCTAAAATAAAATATAGTATTGTGATATGCGGATTGGCAGTTGCCATCCTACGCCGTCTAGAACTGTAATTGCAGCCCAGAGAAAATTTTGAAAAAATCCTGAGGAAAGAAGATTTTCTTCCAGAGGCTGCCCTGGACCGGACTGCCGAAGACCGTCTTCATGTGAAGGTGGATCATCTCGTTTCTCCAATGCCTGTTGTTAACACAGCCGACACCAAGTGTCACACATATGTTACCTGAACCACAATAACTCCTATTTACCCTGAAATTAAACCCAGTACCTAGATCCTCATATTTGAGATCATGGAGAGGAAACGACTCCTGATCCTCCCATGTCTGTCACCCTCGCCGTCTGCCTCAAGTGCCACACCTGAAAACGATAATGCAGGGTGAGTACAAGCCTTTGCTACATATTTTCTTACAATCTTCTTGAGCTTTGGCCATGGGCACATGCTAATCACCGTGGAAAGGGGTGTGATCTACAGGGGCCTACCTGCCTGGAACTCCGCGGCTGGGCTGCAGCAGTCACAAGCAGGAGGCCTGCTTCCATGCATTGGTGCAAAGTCTCGTCCAGCGAGAGAAAATTGTTCATAAAGCTTTTGAGGAAGGACTGCCCTGCAAACTTTGACTCACGTATCACACTGACTGTAAGTGCTGGTTGTCATGATCTTGTGGTGCTTAATATTCTGTAGAAATGGTCAGCAATTAAAGACAGTGAAAAAATTTATTAAGAAAATAAATACAGGGTAACATCTTCCTGAGAAATCCTGAGCTGCGGCACAGATATCTAGTATATTTCATATTCCAAAAGCTAAAAGTTTAATTTATTATTGAGGCAATCAGGGCCGTATTGAGGATTTTTCAAATACTCAGGTCAATAATGGCCAACCAGCTGTGTTCACGCATGGTTAATTACACAGGCCTACAAAAATTTCTCCAGGTGCCAAGGTTTTTTGAATGGATTTAGGGTATTTTGAGGGTGCTGAATTCAAAAATCCCATTACTTTTGCTGAAATGGTTCTAGTTTTTGAGATAATGGACATCCATGGAAATAATGCATTCCCCCAATGCGACTTGTGTGTGATAACAATTGCAATAGCTTTTGGTTTGTCTTTTGACTCTTTAACAGTGTCTTAGGTAATGAAATATCCCATATAATTATTTTGTGTTTCAATTTGCAGGCCTACAGTGCTATAAAAGCTCATAAACTAGAGCCAATCTGGCAAAACCAAATATAAAACCATTCAGACATCGTTGGCACCAAAATAACTGTATAACAGTGTTATCATTTTCATCATTTCATGAAGGAAACTTGATGAAAAAAATACTGAAGACATGACATCGGTGTCCTCAATGGTAATCCAATCCAATCCAGCTTTATTTGTAAAGCACCTTATGCAACCACACTGGGCCAAAGTGCAGTACAGAGGAATGAAAGGTACTGTAACTACTCCTCAAGGCATAAAATACACATACTGAAGTAAATAACAAGCATAAGATGAATAAGATAACATCCATAAGAATAAAACAAAGCGAATAAAACAAAAAATAAGTAAAATCAAATAAAATGAGTGAAATAGAATAACATAAAATATGATAAAATAATGGTAGTCACAAGCACGACTGCGGTAACATAACTTTGCGTATTGAACGTTTATAATTACTGCTGTGTGTAATCTTACATTACATTAATCAATAAAGAAAATTCATTAATCAAATATAATCCGCAATAAGCATTTCACCTGATATCTTAATAATTATCTGCTTAACTTCATTTTAGCGCAGCTCCGATGTAATGATTCTCAGACACGAGACCATACACCCGTTATTCTGCACGCTTGATAATTGAGGGCCATTGAGTCCATGCTTCTGATTTGATGGTTAGCTTTAGCAATACATAGCCTTAGAGATGTCTCTAATAGTGTAACCAGTACTGGTACTAAAGAAATGTAATACCGAAGAGTTTTGAAAAAATGTAGTACCACGGTACATTTTCAGTACCGATATCCCGTGCCACTACTGGAATGACTTGCGGGTAACACAGTAGCCCGGAAGTGTTGCATTTAGTATGTGCTGCTTAGTTGTATCGCGGTACGGGGCGGAACTGAGGAGACGGGAGCAGGTTTCAGGGCAAACAAACGGGGTTTATTAAGAAAAGAGGACGGGCAAACATACAGGACCACGGTGGATCATAAGGGAGATACTAAGGCACAACAGACTGGGAGATGCAACGTCAGAGAGGGATCTAAGGATCACAAGCCTGGGAAGTAGTTTAATTGACACGTGATCAGCATCAAAATTAGGGTGCTCTTAATCATCTCAATTAAGAGGTATCATATTGGAAAAAAT
>JAODKL010000044.1:17434158-17446851 GCA_026780765.1 Petrocephalus schoutedeni | reverse complement strand
ACATCCGGAACTTCAAGTTCAGGAACTTGGTTCCTGGTTTTGAGTTCCTGGGGTATCTGTCCTGGGAGGTTTTGTAGCTCCTGGTCACTTGCCACTTTTATGTCTTGTTTTCCCACTGCACAACAGGAAATGTGATCTTTATGTTAAAGAAGCATGGGAGATGCAAAACTACCTAGATTAAATTTCACATTATTTTATACACAATGAAACTAAACACTGGAGGATTAAGTCATTTTGATACTGTTCTATTTTTTTTGCACCAATGTATATAGTACTGCTGATCCCCAGGTTACGATGGGGTTATGTTCTGATAAACGTATCATATGGTGAAAATATCATAAGGAGAAAATGCATTTTAATTGGGGTTGCCAACTTTCGTCAGCTGGCTGGAGTGAGGTTTTCAATTTGGACTAGAAACCTGATTTGGAGTACGCATGCACAGAAATGATGTAATTTCCACTCGTTACTGCTTTAAGGTTGCTCGGTTTTATGGTTTGATGATTCATGATTTTTTTTCAAGAAATTAATTGCTTTTCTTTCTGCTGCTACTTTTGCAGCCTGTAAGGCTTCAGTATAATACTCTGAAAAAAACAGGTCACTTCTGACAGTCAAACTCTAAATAACAAATATGATGAGTAATAAGCACATATTATTTTCAGAATAATAAATACGATATGTGGAAAAAGTACAAATTATTAAAAAATTAAATTCCGTATAATAATTTTTAAATACATTAATTATTTTTCAAATAAGTGATAAATACTAAATATTTTCAAATAAACAGTAATAAACCAAATCGTAAAATCCTGTAAAGTATTAGACAGCATAAATGATGTAACTTCTGAGCATGCGTAGTCCAAATTGGGTATCCAGTTAAAATCAGGTAGTCACCCGAGAAGAGTCTCACATGTATGTGTGTGTGCACTTATACGCACATGCACACAAATGTACATGTATGTAATAGTTTTCTTACTTTGCAAATAGTGTGTAGGGTTTGCAAACTACCGCAACACTTTTGATTTAGCTCATTTTAGGTTTATAATAGAATACTATAGATTTGGCATGAGATTCCTTCTGGGATTGTGAGCGTGTGAGAATAAAGCGCGTCACGCCAGATGCGTGGGAGTTGGTAATCCTGATTTTATTACAGTACGCCTAACAAACATCATAGCCTAACTTAGCCAACTTTAAACATGTTTAGAACACTTACATTTGTTTATAGTTGGGCAAAATCATTAACATAAAGCCTATTTTATAATAAAATGTTAAATATCTGATGTAATTTGTTGAATAAATATGGGAATTCCCATCCTAAATATCCTAACGGACTTTCGTAACACAGGGAGCGACTGTACAGATGCACGACACACTGGTTATCATATCGTTACAGGCTAATATTAATAAAAAAAATCAAGATACTGGTACTGGAACAATATCTTAGCCAATATTTGAACTTAATCAATAATCAAAGTTATCAGCAAGACTAAAATATCATCATCATAACTAAAATAGTGGAGATCATCGAATTGTCCATAGTGGAGCAGAATTGTCCATAGTGGAGGTCTGAGGGATTTTGCTAGCTCACTTATTAGAGGTCTCAAAGCACTACCACACAAGTGTGCACAAAGTAGGGCTGCAATGATTCATCGAATAACTCGAATAACTTGATAACAAAAAAAAATGCTCGATGCAAATTCTTTGCTTCGATGCTTTGTTTAATCCAACGAGTATGCACTGCTCAGTGATTACCGTCTTTCACACGGAGGATTATTACTCTTGCACAGTCTGCTTACGTTGCATTACGTGTAGCAGAGCAGTAGAAAAAAAGAAAGTGGCGAGGCAGTACAGATCGGGCAGCGACAAAGGCTGCACAGATCGGGTAGCGACAAAAGGCTGTACAGATTGAGTAGCAACAAGGCTGTAGAGATCGGGTAGCGAAAAGGCTGTACAGATCGGGTAGCAACAAGGCTGTACAGATTGAGTAGCAACAAGGCTGTACAGATCGGGTAGCAACAAGGCTGTACAGATCAGTATGTACAGTAGCAGCAAGGCTATACAGATCTGGTAGCGACAGCAACACTCCCATTAAAATAAAATGGCAGCGAGTTTGGCACACTTCTGGGTCATGGAGACGGCGAATAGTTCCAAACATTAACAGTCACGGCATAGAATCACGGTCATTTCTACTTTAAAAGAAAAAAATTAAAAGAAAAAACATTTAATACAATTAGCTGTCATTAATATACTAAATAATATTTTTTTTTTATATGTGCGCAGCATTAGCTGTTAATGGTTATCATAATTAATAGTTATGACCAAAGGTACCTTAGCAGCTATCGAGGCTAACGTCCCCATTTCACTGATGATTTTGTCTACTGACTACTGACGCAGGGTAACGTTACATATTAAGTTGTTCTGGTTATCAACGGCTTCATAATTACATTTAGCTGCACTGCTAGCATGTTAATACACCTGATTAAAATATCAGTTTACAGCTCTCCTCAGGTCACATGGGTGAATGTGAATTTACTACCAAATTTATGGCAAAATACCTTAAATTATTTTGTGGTCATTTATTTGGTGTATTGCGGTAAAGTGTCTGTATTATTACGTGCACTTTTTAAGTGCTGTATTTGCAAACAGCGTCGACCAAAAATCGCTTTTTCAGATTTCATCTTGAATTACTTAAAATATCATCATTATGGTATGCAGTTTAACTATTAAAAATGTTTCTAAAAAGGAAACCAATGAGTTGTTCATTTTAAGAGACCTGTCTTTTTTCTCTTTTGAATAGGTACTATTGCACCTTAATAAGCCAAATCTCGATTACTAAAATAATCGATATCTGCAGTCCTAGCACAAAGTACTGCTACTGAACAAGCAATGTTTATAGTTCATTTTAAACTAGAAAGCACGGCTATCAGAGCAACAGCTTGTATTCCATGGACAGCTGCACAGCCTGTTCTGCCCATCTGATCCCTCACACACTATTTAATCAGTTCCAGTTCATCACCCATACAAAGTTTTGTAGGAGTTTGGGTGCAAAGCCAAATTGAGCCAGGAATGCTGGTAACATGATAATGCTGAATGGGTGCTTTTTACCTACAGTCAGAAACAAAATTAGTAGCCACTTTCGGATAAACTTGGTCTAGGTCTAGGCTAAACTTGTCGCAAAACATGGGCACACAGACATCATATCCCCATGACACCTTAAAGGGACAGACTGTGTCAATGAATTATTTGCATCAACCGATACAGTTTGTAGAAAATCCATCAAACGGTTTTTGAGTTATTGTCTTAAGAAGCAAAGCATCTCCAGTAGCGGTGGCAGCCCAGTCCCAAAGACATATGCATTCCCTGTCTGACCAATACAGTCAGGCCTGCAGATCGATTTTTCATTTTCCACAGAATAAAAAAAGATGTCATTCCAGCAATCTGCGCCTGCAACCCCCACTTGGCACGTGGCTCAGAGGTTAGCCTGTCATCTGTATTGGAGACATTGATGAATAATATATCAATATCAGTCAAAATTTCTACATTGGGGCAGGGAAGGGAAGGACACTTTTACATGGAGCATTTTTTGGGTTTTTTGGTTTCTGAAAAACATTCCTGTAGTGGGAAAGGGGCTATGGATTTAATTGTGATGAAAAGAAGAATGCCATTAAATAATTAATCATCTTTTACCTTAATAACAATTATAAACTGTGTATTCTTCAGTATGAACATAAGAATTAAAACGTTACTGCAGGGCATAAATGGGAGAATGAGGCCGTGTTTGAGGTGATTGAAGATACTTTCTGACCATGAATCTTGTTTCAGCTCTTGACCCTGTACAAGCAGTTAGGAGGTGGCCTTTGAGTATTAGCACATAAATATGTTCAAGTCTTGTACTAGTAGGTGATTAGTATCTATTGCAGTTGTTCCCATGTGATTGTCATTGTTTATGTTCCAGGAAATTCATATTCTGCAGAAGAAGTCAAACTACCATGAACTAGAACATGAACGAGAAGAGGCTATCCATAGGCTGCAGGTGACCTCCTAGCACTTAATTAAGCCCAAAGCGGGAATCATGCATTCTACTTTCTGTTTGACTTTTAGTACTTGAAATGCCTTAAGAATGTTAGTTGTATATCCATCCATGATTTATTCTGGATGGGTGATGCTATCCCTCACAGCACAAAGCAGGGCCATACTATGAATGGGATGATAATGAAGCGAAAAGTTACCATTCTTGACACACCACAGCACACAAATGTACCCTCTGTATTTAACCCATATGTGGATAGCAGTGGGCAGCTAATTCGGCACCCGGGGAGCAGTGCTTGGGGACAGCACCTTGCACACCGTCCAATCACAAGCACACTTCCCTAACCATTAGGCCACCACTGCCCTCTATGACAAGTCATCATAGAGCACATATGTACTCACAGAGGCCAACACGTCTTTGGACTGCAGGAGATCCTCACAGCACAGGATGGATGTACAATAATGCCTCCTTCTCCACTTCTCCTGTTCATCCTTCATACTACTTGCGAGGCACTTTTACACATTTGTATTATTGATATAATCTGTGTTATGTGTACTGGATACAAAACAGGCAAAAGTGCTATTGGTAAGCTGAAACAACAGAACACAATTGATGAACACCAGTAACGCCCTTGTCGCTTCTCATGGTTCTCAGGAGATGGAGATGCGGAACGTAGAGCTGGAGCGGCGGGTGCAGAACGTGGAGCAAACCCTGGCCTCCTCCCTCGAGGAGAGGGACCGGACTGAGAATGAGGTGCAGAGGGTCGTTGACATCTTGGATGTCAAGATATTTGATTTGAATGATTTACGGCAAAGCCTAGTGAAGCTGATTGATAAGTAGACCAGGTAGACTGCCCTCTACTGGCTACTTTATACAATGCAGGCATGCAGGGAGAGGTGCCTCAGATCACCTCGACCAGAAGAGACATTTTAGCATGAGGGCCAAGAGCCCTGACGCAGCCTGTAGAATTAAACTCATAATTTATTTTTTCCGTTTTGGGATAGGTTTCAAAGGAAAATATTGATTTACTAAAGTGCTTTGCAGTATGTTTGAATTAGCATTACAGCTGTTAACATCAGCATTGTCAGTTATGTATATGTTATATTTATGTATAACATCGGTTTTAAAATTAACAATGACACAGGTACATGTACTGTTTATGGTTTCTGATTAATTTGTAGTATGAATTGTTTCAAAAATGGGTAGTCATAATTTTTTAAATGAAAATGTGTGCAACCAAAAGGAATGTTTTTAGAATTTAAAATGCTTTTAGAACTGTTTACACGCACAGAGTTTTGTGTGAAACTCCAATTCGGCAGTAGTGAAAGTGCCGTCATTCTTACAGGTTTAGTGCTTTGGTTCAATATATTACACTGTTTTGATGTTCTTTAAACCATGTTAGAAACACATGTCCAAACAGCAAAGCTCTAGTGTGGCTTTCACATTTCCACCTGAACTGTGTGACTGACCTGTCAAAAATCAGCATATATTGATTTTATACATGTACATTTTATTTATTCAGAGCAACGTATATGGTGAAAGAGGCAAAACAGCAATACATTCACAGTATCAAAAGCTGATAGACAATAATTGACAGATATACATCTATAGTGTGCACATTACTTACAGCATATTAGCAAATATTAGGTAGTAAAAAGTTGCTTGGTGATCATAATGCACGTTGCCTAATAGTTATTTAGAGACACCCCAGCAAATATGAAATGATAAAAAAACACTTGCAATGAATGTGTAACCTTGACCACACCATTGGTATTACAAAACATATCGGCATTGATCTTTGGCAAAGGTAGTTGCGGTAACATAATAACATAATTCAAAATCAGGAATGAGCCAAGACTCAGCAAGGACCTTTTTATTTCAGTAAGCTCCTAATCAGCACTGCTCTGTTTTCTGCCACTACTTCCCAAATTAGTTATTTTTTGTATTCATGTGAAGCGATAGATTTTCAAAAATGTGCTTTATGCTGTTTTAACAGCTTCAAATGATAAATGTAATAGAAATATTGCCATAAGGGCTCCTGGTAAAATTGCCTTTAATTCATAAGGTTATTAATACAAAGACTATCCTAGTGGATTGAAATCCAACAAATGCTCCATGCATTTGTTGAACAAATAAAGCACAAGAAGCCATTATTCTTGTTTGCTCACCTGTGAATTATCACGTGGGGACACGCTCGCTTTCATTTGGGCGGGGAATCCGATTTCATCCCATAATTTATTGTCAGCTGCTGGGCTGTTGCTTCAGGTGTGACAAACACATGTTTCTTCAACATTGGCATGGCTACAAAACAGTTTTTCTCGTCAATTCAACTGGACCCTGCTGCATTTAATCTATGACCTGGAGACTTGTGAGGAACATGCTTGAAGAGGCATTAAAGAACAATTAGCAAGTATTCTGTCTGACGGACCTGCCTCAGAATATCTGACTATAAAATATATTGCCATTTTTCAAGCTTGTTGTACTAAAATGTTATTTATGCCAGATTCTTAAATAGATTTATTGTACTGTCTGTAAAACCTTTGTGCATCTATTTATATGTGACTCAGTCAAAACATTTTAGAGTAATTAGTACACAACATAAGATTAGGTTTCAGGTTAAATCTTAACAATGACTGCTTACTCCTGTTATAGCTATCTTGATAGCAGCATGTTTTGTACAGAAGCAATAACATGTATGAGTGATCTAGTAAATTTTGATTAATTTTTTTTTTTTTGATTTGCCTGAAAGTATATTTTTGAATATTTTAACAAAGGCTAGCAATAAACAATGCAATCATGTTGTTACAAGATAAAAAAAGTGAATATTTCCGAAGAGGCTATTATACTGTTATAAACTAATTTCTGCAATGGGAAATAGAGATTACACTCTCTCTTTAAAGCAAACTAGGTCTGCAAGTTTAGGTGTATGTACTGTCTTGAGTTATGTGGTTATTAATTTTTAAATAAGTGAATGTTATGACGTTTTAATATTCACCTCATTCTTTTCACCGAGCCAGAGAAACACTGAATGTCATGAGAACTAGCCTATCAAAATAACCATTTCATACTGTGACCGTAGGAACCATCTCTCTGTGTGTGATGAAAGTTGTTGTACACAGTGTTTTGCAAATTGATGTCCCCTTGTGAAATGCTAGTGTTTCATGGGCTAAGCCAAAAGCACAAAAGAATGAGTCCACAGGAAAACCAGACCACCCTATTGCAGATAATATTTATTTTAAAGATTTTTTTTTCTTTGATCGTGTGCTTGTTACACTACAGAAGCAATATGACTTTCATTATTATTTCATTAGTATGCAATAAAATATTTCAATAAACCAATGGTAAATAATGTAATTTGATGTGATTGAGTATCTATGTGGTTTTGTTTGAGGGGAGTCGAAGTAAATTAAACTGAAATGTATTTACTATTTTATATGCAAAATAGATTATCTTTGTGCTCAGTCAAACAATAGTTTATATAGGCATGGTTGCTACCATTGATGTGAGCCTGATGTAGACTAGCCAGAGAACATTCTGTGGGTGTCATTGTCTGTCTCTTTTAGCATGCTAACAAAAACTAAGCCAATGCTCACCAACTAATAAAGATCAGGGTATCACGAAACAGGATTTCTTGCTTAGTCAGATAACTGATT
Organism: Petrocephalus schoutedeni; assembly: GCA_026780765.1. NCBI lineage: Eukaryota > Metazoa > Chordata > Actinopteri > Osteoglossiformes > Mormyridae > Petrocephalus > Petrocephalus schoutedeni. The sequence continues at coordinate 17,439,171 of JAODKL010000044.1, read as the reverse complement.
TAAGGTCTAGGCTAAATGTAACTGGTTAGGTTCATTTAAACTGGGGTACCCTAAATCCAACAAGTTTACTGGCTAAACAAGAAATGCTACTTTATGATTCTGGCCCCAGTACTGTTTCCTACAGAAGTGAACACATAGAAACACTAGTAATTTTCACGTCATTCTTACCATTGGCAAAGTGATTTCCCTGCCACTGTTATGGCCACCTTATGGTTTTTCTCAGTATGGTCCGCTCTTGAGATTCTGTGCAACCATTTTTGGTGGTGCTCACTAACTTCATCTCTCCTCTTTGGATCAAAATGTATTTTTTATTATAGGAATCCTACGGGATCCCTTGTCACAAACACTAATATTGTTACAGCCAAGAACAGTACACTGACCATGACAAACGCAGCAAAAAAACATGGACAGCACACAGATAGGAAACTATGCACCAATGTGGCAGATAACAGCCTTTGCTTGGTGTAGATGTTACCACATGACATCACATGCAACCCTCCTATACAGTTGTTACTTTCTCTTGGCCTTCCTTAGTTTGGATGAGGAGAAGGGTTTTGACCTTTTATGTTTGGATGCTCATTCCACGTAGAACCTGCCTTATAAAATTTATGAGAAGGGTGAGTGTTAATAATACCTCCTTTATTTCTGGAGTAGCATCAATGAGCAGTTAGGCTAGACCATTATATAATCATTGTAATAGGTTAAGTTCACTGAGTGTCAAGTCAAGTCAATTTTATTTATAAAGCACATTTAACACAACCAACCATAAGGTAACATGATGTTGTGACTATCCAATAGTATATTTTTGTCTTGGGGTCAAGATTGACAGAATCACTCTTTTAAGAGTCTGAAAACATAAATACTTAAAAGACTCTAAGAACAACTGCTGACAAGATGACTGAGATCTTCCACCAAGAACTTCTCAAGGAATGTTGTCCACAACACTTTGACCAGCCTATAGAAGGATACTGCATGAATGTCCTACTTTTGGTAATAATGCAGAACCCACTGGTGAGTATGATCTCAGTTCATATTCAAAGGAAGGAGACCACTCAGCATCAGGACCATATGAGCTGGTCTTCCTTTAAGACTGCATGTTTCTGGAAGTCAAGAAAGAGAGAACAAGAAAGAATGAGAATGGTCAAAATACCTACTTAGCTAAAAGTTGCTAAAATGTGCCTCCTCCTACCATAATGGATATTTTAAGGTATTATTATGAAGAGGAACCCGTTAGACTGGTTTTTCAAAAGGTTTTGTAAAAACCGCATGTTTGTTTCAAAAAGCTGTACTATGGCATATTGAAGGTAATATGTCTATTGCTAGGAAATCCATAGTAAGAGGGCCTTTCTCTCCCAGTACAAGAGCCATGGCAGTAAAGGGAAGAAAGCAATGGGATGGGGCAAGGAATTCCACTGCAAAATTCCACTGAAATTTAGGCCATTAACAATACTGTGATTCTGTTACTGTCTAATTATTTGTATAGCACATTTTTACAACATTACATTGTCTTAAAGGGCTCTGCATTATCTCTGCCCAAAGCTTCCACGGAGCAAGCCAGAGTTGACAGCGGCAAGGAGAAACTCCCTAGAAGGAAGAAACCTTGGGAGGAACCAGACTCAAAGGGGGAGCCCATCCTCCATGGGCCGGCAGAGATGGTCAAATGTACAGAATGGCAAAGTCCTAATTAACACCTACTTGTCCATTTTGGACAGGCTAGTGATGGCATGCAGGTGCTTGTGCTGCTTCTGATGGTAGTGTAGGATCATGCACACACTCAAGGGGAGTCAGATAACAAGGTGAAAGGATGTAGCCTAACCTTCCAAGTTTCATGGCTGGGAAAGTCGGAAACCTCAAGATATCAGACAGGGCCTTGATTTAATGATCCAGGCCTTGGAGCAAACAGGCACTCCAGGCCTAAGAGAAAGGGGAGGCCGCATGGTGGATTCTTAAAACACCACCAGCACTCTTTATTTCACTCTTATCAGTACTTAAGTTTGCACCCCCCCCCCCCCCCCCTTAGGGTCTCCTCCTAATGCTGAGAATAGACCTCCACAACTTGCACTGCGGGAACAGGCACAGTCTCAATAACATGAACCCTAGGTGACGACTCTAAGCCACCCAGGCAGTCGGTTGAGCCGGTCTGCCTGCCACCTTCAGCAGTTGGCCTCAAGTCTACAAGTTATGCTTTTGGACAGGAGATCAGCACCAGCCTGCGAGGGGTGAATACCTTCAAATTTGTTGAGATGTCAGTTGCTCTGGAACCAGGGACACAATTTACTATGTTTGCAGGAGTCGCTACTCTCACGTTCTTTTTTTCTTTTTTTTCGAATCTCCAATTTCCAAAGCGTTTTCAAGAAGCGTCTCAGTGGGTGTTTCACTGAGTGGGAAGAACCTATTAATTTTAGATTAATAAAGGAGATTAATAGAGAGACGCTTAGCTGCTAGGTGTTAAGTCACTGGAAAATGATAATTCTAGAACCAAGAAAAGCATGCATCATGGGAGACAGTATAAAATGAGAACTGCATTCTTAGGCAAAACAATGACTGTTTACCTTCAGAAACATAACGGGGGAAGAATCCTAACAGTCTCCATCGATATGACGTCGCTGTCAGATGATCAATCAGGGAGTCACTCCCCTGTGTCAGGAATGTTTTTGTTCATTTATAAAAAAGCTATACGCATAATTTCTGTTACTCTTTTATAGCTGCTACGTTTACTTGAATCAGAGAATGGATCTGGACAGGAAGCTGGGTGTTGTTGATTATATATGGGCTTACCATCACTTCACACTGGGGCTGGCTGCCGCACTGGACATTCTTGTGGTGGTGGTGCTGCTGGTCGAAATACAATCAGGAAATCTGTCCTTATCCGGGGCCTGACAAACAGAAACACAGCACTTATACACTTTTCTTCATGTAACCCCTTTTATTGTCCTTTTTTATGAGTCACAGTGACCAAAACAAATCTTGAGGTCATGACTTCAGTATGTGTTACTTGCAATGTGAAAGACATTCCCCAAATTATAACCATCAGGGAGGACAAGGGAACTAGATTGAGCTATCGCCGATAATCATAGTCCCATGACTCTCCAGCCTTTCACAGAGAGACTGTCCTTCACCCGAGATAATAAGAGTCTTTTCTCAGGGATCTACTGGTCACAGAATTTCAAACTACAGGTGCTTTCGCATTTTTCCTCCTGGAAGCAATACAACAGAATGATGCCAGTATTTTCATAACTGAGCGTAGGGAGCTTGACGGTCCTGGGGAGTTTGCTGCCTGGTTGAGACCTTGTATATTTCACACTAAGTGTTTTATTCCAGGTAGTTTGGTTGGTGATTTTTTTTCTTATGAAGTGAGTGCCTCTATTACTGTTGGCTGAGAGGACGCCCCCAGCTATAACACACTTGGTCCCTTAATACCATGGCCATAGCTGTTTTATTGGGAATCACCTCAGTCACCTCAGTTATGTACATATTCCCACAGAACATTAACTACCAATAACCTGCCTTTCCTCATGAAAATTATTCAGTTTCAACGGTTGATCGAATCGTCCTTTCTTTTTTAAATGTAATGGGCTTATTTGGCCAAAACGATAGACTTAGACTTTTGAGATTTTAAATCCTTCTGCATATGTAGATGCCAGACCATACTTCTGAGGTAATAAATGACTTGGTTGTACAAATAACAGGCAGTTCAATATCCCAAATCTAGATAAGGTTATTTAATGATATTATATAATATTAGGCAGAATATGGCTAAGTAGCTTCCTAGCAATAAACTTCTGCTTGAGGGGAAGCGGCATTTTAATACATTTAAGATGCAATTAAGATAGCTATATTTTTCATTAAGCCTTCTTGCTTAGATCTCATTACCACTTAGAGAGAAAAACACTTTAATTGCTATATAATTTTATAGTACAAAAAAGTGTTTTATAATTTTCTTATTCTCAGCATGTCTGCACACAGATGAGCTGCATATTATTTGTTTTCAAAATTAATTATAGATTGGTAATACATTTCTCAGTTGTGTAGATATTACAAGATGGTGGCTTCGGTCGCAAGTGTCGCAAGCATCTGGGTTAGCTTTTAGGTTTATTAAAAGGACAGGGGCTTAAGTTTCGAATCAGAATCAGAACTTGCTTTATTGTCAGTATGTGCAAACATACCACATTTTTTTGTGGTACAGGACAAAACCTACAAGACATACAGGGGAACACTTTGCTGAATACTATGCGCAAAAAAATAGAAATTCAATTAAGAGTACAAAGATTAACAGACAAGACTGTGCAAGACATCTTAAGACAATAAGGTAAACATTAGAACTAGTACAAGAACCATTTAGTGCTGGTTGAAAGGATATTGCACATATACTCTGAAGGGAAGACGAGGGGGATTGCCCCTGGGAGAGTAGATTGCACCTGGGTGATGGATTACCGAGGTAATAGGTGGGTTTCTTGAAGAGATGAATGGTTGCGGGGAAGAAGGTGTACACCCTCACTCGTCACAGAAAACAGGAGTGTGTGTGGGGGGGCAGCAGAAACAGGTGGGAAGAGGGGGCACTGGCTGTCATCAGCTAGGTGAGAGGTGAGAAGTGGTGGTTGGTGATGTCAGTAAAAGTATTTGTTAGCTGATTGGTTAAGGAGATGGAGGGAGTGACATGTTTGAAGTTGGTGAGTTTCTGCAAATAGCCCCAGGCAGCTCAGCCATTGTTATCGGTGAAGTCTCCCTCTTGCAAACATTTTTGGGATCCTTGAATGCTTTGCTGAACTGCCGTATGGCATTCCTGTATCCTGTATAGTCTTAATTGTCAAAAATACCTGAAGAGAGCGGTTTGAATCCTCAAACCAGACACAAACCAGGCTACAAACCTCACTGTATGCGGTTTCTTTCATGGGAAGGTTTTATGTTGCATGTTTTTGTTGTTCCATTTGAACGTGGAAGTCAAACATTTCAAGTTCCTAGTCGTAAATTTCAACTGGATCGCCCCCAGAAGTGGGAATTCTGACTCAGAAA
>JAODKL010000044.1:17379799-17395856 GCA_026780765.1 Petrocephalus schoutedeni | reverse complement strand
ATAGTGTGTGTGTACAGCCTCATTAGTTATAATGTACTGTTATTCATTTACTTATAATAAAGGTATTTATGTAATTCACTCAATGTTTGTCAGACTAGAAGTCACACTTATAAACCCAAAGCAACAACAACTAATGATAAAAATATGCATCATAATAAACAGCCATTTGCAACCAAGTCCATAGGAAGAGATTCCAGAGGAGGGGCAAGACATTGTGCCACCAATCAAGATAAGACTTATGACCAACTGAAGAGTACCTGGTGGCCCAAGGTCTAAAAAGGAAATGTTCCCTTGTAAGAACCCTGAGGGTTTTTCACCATGGCAACTAATGACCCTAGGCAGAGAACCCAAGGTGTGAAATGTAAATGTTCCCTTGCAAGCCCCAAAATGCAGGCCCTCAAACCTGGTACATATCCAGGCTAATCTGGGACTGTGTAACAGGACAGCAAACTCCCAGATACAGAATTATCTCTAAAGTATCAGGGCTTATACAGAAGAATTCCAGCTCGTGTACAACTTACACAATGAATTGTAAACGTCACAGGTCGTATAAATAAAATATAAATAAAATAAAATAAAAGGCTGCGTCCTGTTTTGATTGTTATCGCCCCCTCAATAACTAACAAAACAAACTCCTCATCCTTCATTGTTTTGGGCGACAGTGTAGTTTCACAGTAAATGATGTGTAAAGTTTAACTTATGAGCTCTTTGTGTCTTCCGGGCCTATTTAGCATAAAGGTTAGAGCGGTGCGAAAGTGACACACGAAAGCGGCTGGCGACAAAATGTCCCAGGTTGAGACAGCCAAGGAACCCAGTACCATGAACCAGGTTCGGGAACTTTGGTGTGAAAGCACCCTTTAGCATAATATATCCTGTACGTTGTAACAAATCATAATGGAAGAAAATACTCCTCTTAGAGGATTATGTGGACAAGGAATGTCGACATTGTATGTCATGAACATGCAATTGTCACATCGCAAGGACTGCAATAGCTGACTTGAGATCACGCTGGTATTTAATTTTACATACATCAACCGTCCGGACATTATACCACGGTATGTGGTATTTCAAAAAACAACAGCAAGACAGTTCTGGTATTTTGAAATCAAGGCATAAAATTCACCAAGTGGGAGGGTTGGGGAGGGTCCTCATGATAAGGGGATCATCAATATGTTTTAATAAACCACTTTTACTCTGTCATAAGAATCAAAACTTAGAAAGTTTTGCAATTTTAATGATTGTTCCTCTTCAAGATTATCTTAAAAAAAAAAAATTGTGAAGTTCACTGCTGCTCCTTTTATATGAGCTCTGCATCTCAGAACCAATCAATCAATCATCTTCTTTGCTGTCAGAATCAATCATTGACTGTGGTTCGTCTGTGAAAAATTCATCAGAAATGAGTGAGGAGGAAAGTAGACAAGAAACAAGAACTGGTTACAGAAGGAAATTAGCCTTCTGCAGTATGGAAATATTTTGCATTCCATAGAGACAAGGCTGAAGTTTATCATCTGGCAGTTTCTTATTCACAGGATGTGGCAGTATCCTATAGAGGGCACTGTATATGAAAGCTCCACTTTAAAGCCTCAAATTGATTTTGATTTTTATAAAAATTTGTTGACCACAACATCAGAATGCTGGACTGAAGCTTGAACGAATACTATGGGATTGGGGCTGCATGACTGACCCGCTATCTTCATAATAATGCAGAAAATGTCTCCCATTATTCCAATTATTCTTTCCATTAAAACCACGCTTTTGTTTTAGAAATTTACATATCAGGTAGTTTGTGAATTTGCTTTTTATTTTAATGAGAAAGGAGAAATGAAAGCTCAATCCTAGTTGTGATACGTAAAGCTAAATTCACATGACACGATTTTCAGCCCCGATTTTCTGCTCCCCGGCAGTTTTTGGAGATCGCCGAGAAAACCCCCAGATCGGAGACAAATCGTGTGCGGTCGGCACTGGCCAATCGGTGCTCGAGCATTATGCGTGAACTGTTCACGACCCAGACACCTGCCAGATACCTAGCAGGCAAAGCACAATTATTGCGATGAAATGCCATATCGCCTGGTCCTATGTGATATCAAATAGTGTTTTTGGGCAAGATTACACAATTCAAATGACCAATACAAGTAATTTATTCACAGTTAATAGAAAAAAAATCTCTGGTTTCAAGGCTAATAGACTTAGGGTCTTGGATATTGGTAAAATGGGACAGTTTGAAATTTTACTTTCTCTCCGACTTTAAAAATATTATCCCAATAATAAATATTAAAACATATAAAGTATCACTGAAAGCTCAAGAACTGAGCCTAAGTTAACAGACCACAGAGGGGTAAAGAGTATCAAACAAAGTGTCGCAGTTTGCACTTTGTACCACCAGACCAATATTCACCGTATTTCATACTGAATCCAAATGAAAGACACCTTGAAGGCTCTCTCTGTACCAAACTCAATATTTCCAAAGTCACTGCAGCAGAAGCAGCAGGGCAGTGACGTACCCAGGTTCAGGGGTTTTGCTGGGATGTAGTCCAGCATCTGTCCCTCAGATGGCACACTGATGGTTCGCCTCAAGCTTCGGTCGCTTGATGCCGTTTGACTCCCCATCAGCACCTGTCACAGGCAGAAAATTATGCGAGAACTGGAGTTAGATCAACATTCAGTCAATTGTCACTGGATCTGTATGTCAATACAAAATTCTTTAAAAAAAAAGAAAATGTTTCAGTACTATTCTGTGCTTAGCCACTGTTTTTCCCCCCAAACAAAAGAGGTATTTTTACCCATTATAAATCTGCCCGGTTTACTGGAGCAATTCTGGCTATATAAAATGATAACAGTCCTCTTCCAGACACTTAACCAGGAGTTTCATGTCTAACTCTGTAGCTGCATATTTCAGTAACTAATACAATATAGATTCCACATGTAAAATAAAACTAATATTTGACAAGCAGTCATTAGTGAAAAAGTCCAGAGCCATATTGCATGCAAAAATGTATAACTTTTTGCTATTCCTATATTGCATTGGTTTGCACTGTATTACACTACTGTTTGTCTTGCTATATTATACCGCACGATTGTCTGTCCTGTATCGCGATGCCCTACCCAGCAAGTGCAGAATTTCAGGTTTTTCCTCAAAATGCATGAGTTTACAGTTCAGCTTCTTTTAGGAGTGAGGTTTAGGGTTTGGGGGAGACAACTGGCACTGATGGATGCAAGCTAGCGGACTGACACGTGGATCATGGAAAAGACTGCTCCACTTTAATCAAGGAGCCCCAGCTTTGAGTGAATCATCGATAATGAGCTGCAGCAGTGTCACAGTGTCAACCTTCATGGCAACAGTTTATGGACTGGTGAATGGATTTTTCAGTAGGCACTCGGTAATAGAACAGGGAGAGAAAAAAAACGGAAGAGCTACACTAGCTAGCTCAACATCTCACCTCCTCCTCAGTACTCAGCAGGATGAACTGGCTGTCAGTGAGCAGGCAGAGTTTCTCCTTCCATATCCTGGTCAATGAACTTGGTGACTGGCCACAAGAGAGCCGGTGGGTGGGAGGACCCTTCACACCTAGACAGTGAGAGACAGCATCTCATAAAGGACCAAAGGAGCAAACAAACTGCATTTACCAAAACACTCAGGTCTTTCGTAAAAAATGACTGCAAGGTCTCCCTTACTACCCAGGTAAATGGCTTTAAACATTTCATGTCTCCAAGTATAGCCTGGCCTTCTGGGAACACGGTCCCTAGGAGGTCACCGCTGTCATCTATGCCACCATCGCATTGGCTCGCATGCCAGAAACTCAAAACACATCTCAAAACTTTTCCAAAATGCACAGGCATTGTATGGATGAGGAAATGACACGGATCACCCCAAAATTGAAGCAGCACTGTACAGTGACACTTTTTACTAAGACGATAACTCAATAACAGTTTGATGGATCTTTTTTCTTTGAACTTTTCAGAGGCATTGTAGGGGTGAGCGGAATGGAGCTGATTAAATTTGGAGATAAACTGCCCCGAAACTGACAATGCTGCTTACTGGCATCAAAGGGAAGCGTGAAAGCAGATGACATTTGACCTTGTCAATGTGATAAGTCAAACAAGTATTGGATGGATCTTATTACTGCTTCACAAAAACATACGGATGAAGCTCTAGACCTAGTTTCATTTTCAGACAAATTGCTTCACAAAAGAAGCAGAACGTTGTGTGGCAGTGAAGTCTGTGAACACCTAGTCACCCGTGTGTATGGGTCCTTGACTTCCTCACAGGCAGACTACAGATGGTGAGACTGGGTAGTTTCCAACACTATCACACTCAATACAGGAGCAGAACAAGGTTGTGTATGTAGCCCTCAGCTCTATACCCTCTGCACCCATGACTGCCTGGCCAAAAAGAGCCCCAACTCCATAGTTTGCAGGTGACACACTGTTGCTGGTTTTCATCTTCAATGATGATGAGACATTCTCCACCTCCTTAGTGCAGGCTGACAGCAAAACTAAGGAGCTTCTGATGGACTTCAGCAGGAGACTGCAGTGGCCCCACAATGCAATTTAATATACATGGATCACTGTACTTAAAATATATGCACACTGGTCTAGTAAAGTATACTATTACTTAAATATATGCACACTGTGTACCTTCTATATTTTCTATATTTATGCACACAGTCTTTGGTGTACATTTCACTACATATAGTACTTCTAAACCTATGTACGCGATAAAGGTATCTTGAAATCTTGAACAAAATAACTCTAAAAGACTCAAAGTCCTTTTTTTTGGTTTAAACTTTGCAGGCACATTTGCAGAGACACTATTTGCCAATTTCAAGTTCCTAGTTTAAGTTTTGCGGTCATTTAGTTACCATATAAACTTATGTATCAGGTAGGTTCTCTTATGAATTTGCATTGTATTTTAATGGGTAGGTTACAGAGCTTTACGTTACCATTTTGTCCTACACTACATTGCAGCACAAACACAACAAAAAGACAGAACATTATAATGGGAAAGCAGGCCTTTAGTTCCCTTTGAAGCCAGTTTTCACTCATTGCATACCCTAAATGCCAGCTACTGTGACCCAAGGATCAAATCGCATTAAATCAACCTTTTTCAGAACGTCATTTTTTCCTCACAGCGTCGCCATGTTTGTCTAACTGGAGATACGATTTTGTTGATCTAACTATCAATCCTCACAATCCATACAATGTTTTTGTGAAGCAATAATATTCAATTCAAATTTTCTTTATATAGCTCACGACATGTTTACACAGCATTACATTGTCTCACAGTGCTTTACATTATCCCTGCCCAAGGCAAGACCCGTCTGATCCTTCTTGACAAGGTGAAATGTCGTCTGGTTTCAACATTACCTTTGCTGCATCTCGTCCATTTTGGGGCATTCTATCTCAGAATTTAATCAGTTCCAGATTGGCACCCATAAAACCCATCTGCGAAGTTTAGGAAAAGATTCGACAAACAGTTTTTAAGTTATTGACCTAACAAGCAAAGAGTTTGAGGCAGCAAAACCCGAGGTATTGCCCGGAATCTGCGGAACGCAATGATAATGGCTCCATTATCACCACAGCACAAGCTGAGCCCACAATTTGTCAGTGTTAATTGGAACCTGAACTACAGCCCACAAAATGCTTGAGAAATATTTTAGCTATATCTTATTGGCAAATTGTAATGAATGCAATGATATATCATGAAAGGGGTAACGATTTCAGCATCTTCTGGCATGTTGCTCAATCCAGCAACTCCCTGTATGGATTTTAAATTGAGATAATTTCAAATTACCTCAGGATTTAGCAACTTCTGGGTGCTAGATGATAAGCATTAGCAGTTACAGACGCGATTTGGTTCCATCAGAAATGACAGCATTGTAATCTCCGGACTGCTGGGTCTTTTGGTCCGACCATCTAATCCATATTCATCCCAAACTCACCCTCTTGTAATATTTCTAATAGTATTGGAGGGATTACCTGGAAATGTAAAAGTTAATAAATGTATTTTTGCCTGAAGGCTGTGAATCCTTGTAGGCCTGATAATGCACACATTCATTTATTGCACATCCCACCTGCATGACAATATCTCCCCATCAATTAGATGGCTTTGTGTATTCCTTCATACGTTTTAATATGTATATGCCATTTAATTCTCTTTTGCAGGAGGAACAACATGTTCTGCAACGTATCAGTAAGATCTGTAACAGATATACTAACGGAGGGGTCACTGACATACATTTATATTTAACTTGTATCAAAACAGGCTTATAGCAGAGGGAAGAGGTACAATTTACATATAATTAATGGGATTTGAGCCCCCAAGCACTGGGTCATTAACACAATGCTCTACCTGTTGATCTATAGATCTATTAACTACATATCTTTAACTCTTGGCTCTTTTCACTCAGTCACTTATTCATCTTTGTTTCTTTTTAGTTTGTGGGCAAGGAATTGGTAGACTATCTTGTGTAACGACTGAACTCACATTCTGACACGTTAAATGGGATTAATGATTTTTGAGCTGTCACCTTATATACCAAAGCATCTGAAATGGTAGTAGACTGGTGCAAAAAAAACATGTATTCACCAGAGTCCCGGGAATACAATTATCATGCAGGATGCAATCACTGCTGTTTTTAAGACTCATTGTATTGGAAGACAATTCTTTAAAGGCAAAGCTGATAATGGCACAAAACAGGAAATGGCTTCCTGTGTTTTCAGGAAGGGCCATTTCTGAGGTGTAAATCATAGTAAAACTTTTTAAATATACAGTACGCAGGTGTGCGAAATGTTTAAAGCCATTTATCTGGGTAGTAAGCACAATTTTGTGCAGAACAAAAAAAACACAAATTTAGCACTAGAACTGCAAATTAATAGTGACAATAAAGCTGGATGGCTAGATGCACACCTCTTTGGTTGCTAAGCCTCTCCTCAGGGGCACCTCAGCCATTCCATGTATCTAGTAAGTTTCACCACCAGCTCACTTAATTTAATTTGTTAAAAAGTCAGTGAGATGCCCATTAGCTATAAGAGGTGTGCTAGTAGTCTAGTCAAATACATACGTGGCTGCAAATCCTGGGGTGATTTTAGCAGATGTTTTGAAATTACCATGTTAGGCATAATAGCACAGTTTCACACCAACAAAAAGATCATTAAAACACAATTTTCTTTGGTTGCCCAAGAGTTTTTCAACAGTACTGCATTTAAATTATATTGCACAGTAAAATGCTGAACACAACCTGCCCTCAGAATTTACACTTAAACACAGAAAACAGATTGCCCAGTTTACATATGGTAAGACCAAATATGGTAATACATATGGAAAGACCAATTTTTATCCCACTGTACGACTCACACTAACACCATACATGCAGACCCACTACGTTACAGCTCGTCCTAAGAGAGAGCTCTGCATTTCTTAGGAAGGAAAGTTAGGAACAATGGGAACCAGGTTTATTTTAAGAGGGTGTTCATCAAGGCTGATGCACAACACTTCCCATGTTCTATAAATGGCTGCAGACAACAGCAGGACCACCCTTCCCCTGCACGCTGTCCCGTCCATGCTGCTGTCCTGTAACACACAATAAGCAATGCCTGTCTGCCTATGCAGCAGAATGGGCCCAGATCTCGTGCCACCCCCACCTTGTTGGTTTTTGCCAATGAAAAGTCACTCATTCACATACCTGCACAGCAAAGTCACCAAGGAAGATTCTCAATATTTGCATCACTAAGGGAAGAGGGAAAAAGCAGTTCCCTTTTGAATACTGCAAACTATCAGACAACAGATGGTCATTAACTTGATCCGTCTGAAAACCTAATAAGCCAGGATCAGATAAACTGCTCCAGATAAAGGTTATCATCAATTTGTTATGATGCCTTATCACATAATGACCTCAGGACAATGTGTCTGAGGTAAAGCAAGAACCACCTATAAACAAAAGCTGATTTGTTGCAATTCTGCTCATCCTACCAGAGTATCAGCCAAACAGAAAAGTATGTGGCTAGCAGGAAAGACACACGTAGAGTAAAACAGTGGTAAGTAAATAGTAGAATTTTGCGTTGGAGGAAAAACTTATCAAAGAAATGTAACAGCGCAAAGCAATATATGGTATTACAGTCAGTTATTTGAATCAGTCCTACCCCCACCACCACCAAAACTGAATAATAAGCAATGCGGCAGATAGGGACTGGAATCCCACCCTCATTCTGTGTGAGTGTGGAGTTTGTATGCAGGGTCTCCGTGTGTGGAACAGGAATATCAGAATTCATTCAATATTTAGGTGTATATAGTATATATATATATATATATATATTCATATATAATGTATACTACCATTATAAATTCCGATATTAGAGGTATATTGCATTTAATGTTAGAAGGGCATTAAGTGCCAATTACAGGTTGGCATATGCTGCAGGGCTACCACAGTCAGATATCAATAATCAGATGACAAAACTATTTATACCACAGCAAGCAGAGTAGCAGAGATGTATATACAACAACTTTAGCAGATTTTCTACATTTGCTAGCAATTTGATTGGTATAAAAACAGCCCACCACGATATGCAATTCCCTCCTTTTAGTATTCATTTGTAAAAAAAAATATATCGTCTTAAAGCCTGATAAATTAAGCTTTTTCAACCCAATAGCTAAACTGTTTCCACAAAGGAACGGACTCATTGAACCTTTAGGAACTCCACTACAAAAAATAAAACAATGGAGAGAGCTGAAGATGGCTCCAGTTTCCTGGAGCCTCGGGAAGACCAGGATGATGTTGATAGGCCAATGGCTGGCGCCATAGCCAGTCTGCTAGGAGGAAGAGGAAGCCACAGCAGACACTTTAGACCTTTCTTTGCTAATTCAACTAATTGAAAGAAGCGCTTGAGTATTTATGCATAAAAGCAATGCAAAGATTCAATATGAATCGTTCTATAAATAACCTACCTCCCATGTCAGGGTTTTTAAATTATGCAATCTCACTCATCTCACTGAATTCCCCGGACATCACAGATTACATATGATTTTAGCATCGGTCTACTGCCATACACTTTGAATGAAAGGCAATAACTCAATTTTAACTCAGTTTTAGTAGAACTAAAACTGATTAGACAGATCACTCCACAGCTGAAACAGTGCCACATGATTGCAGAAAAAAGGAGGCAGTTTCAGACATCTTTTTCAACCTCAGCAAACATATGTCAAATCAATTAATGGTCCTCGCACTTCAGACTCAAAAAATTCTGGATTTTTGGACATGGACAAGGTGTACTGAAGTTAGTAAAATTTATGTACTATACCTGTAAAGGTACAGGCATGTAAAATTTGAGCCTGCTCGGTGATTTAGTTCTTAGGCTATGGTGTTGTGAAATTTTATGGAAAAAATTAGGCTGGATTAAACCAACGCCCTCTTCCCCTCAGTAAACTGGCTGAAAAGTGTTCCTTGCCTCATAATTTTACTGGGTATCTCCTAACTAACATGGGTACAGCTGGTAATTTTTTCAGAATTTTTTTTAGACCAAAGTGTGTGGGATTTCTGAAAAATCAGTTGATTTGACATGGAATGACCCTATTGTAAGCTTGTAAATGCAATGACAAGGGCAGCAAAACTGGAACTGAAAGACAGAGGGCAGCTGAGATTTAAAAATGGAGCCTGCCATCATGAGAACACAGCCCCATCTGCTAATGCTTATTTAGTGGAATTATTTTTGCCAACTTCCCAGGAACATTGTACAGATCAGTAATGCTACAACTATAGGGCACTAAATTATGCTCTGATTATTGTAATTCTATTTCAATTCTAATTTAATATAATTTTTTGATCACTAGCCTCCCTGTTGAAAAAATTTTATCAGTAGCAGTACAGTAGCTGTTCCAAGAATTGTATCGTGGGAAACTCTTTTAATTTAAACATGCCACCTTTTAGGTTTGAAATATTCCTATAAGGAATAGACCTTATAAGGGCTGTGTGATGTGGGGATTATGCTTATTTTTCAAATGTTAATTGCCATTTGAGAAAAGCACTAAAGCAATCAAGAAAAACAGTAAAATATACACAAAGGAACACAATTAACCACTTAATTGTTGGGGAAAGATTCTGCAATTGTCATATTAGTGGAATGTTCAATACATGAATAAGTATACTTTCAGACCTGCATATCCCAACAAAGACTCAGCATTCAGGTAAACACGTTTATTAACTTTT
Organism: Petrocephalus schoutedeni; assembly: GCA_026780765.1. Classification (NCBI taxonomy): domain Eukaryota; kingdom Metazoa; phylum Chordata; class Actinopteri; order Osteoglossiformes; family Mormyridae; genus Petrocephalus; species Petrocephalus schoutedeni. Next base: position 17,385,654 of record JAODKL010000044.1, on the reverse strand, counting down.
ACATATCCAGGTGATCAATCCAGTACTTCTAAAAATTGTATAAGTTGGTGAGTTGGGGACGAGTACAGATTAGATGGCTGGACCAAATGACAGGGCTATCCAGGGAATACAATGCAGTCGTTTGCAACAGCATCATATCTAGTTTTACATATCATTATTTAGCAGAAACTTTTGTCCAAAGTGGCAGACAATGTGAGAGAACAGGAGCCATTGGGGATAAGGGTATTGCACATGGGCCCAACAGTGAAATCACCCCGTCAGCCACGGGCTAAGAACCAGTGGCCTGACCAACAGAGCAGCACAACCTTCTAAATGTCCCACCAGTTCCCTTAGTGAGGGTCACTGTGACCGCATGCCAGGCAAGTCAGATCACACTTCTGTCTATGGACACAGGCCATCTCATTCTGGAAAATAGCTAGATGTTCTCTGCTGAGAAATATAATCCCACCAGTATGTCCCGAGTCTTTCCTGAGGCCTATTAACATGATACATTTGAGGAAACATCTTGAAAGTTAAATTTACAAAGTTTTTACTATGTAAGATTGATTTGATTTTAAATGGTTTTATGATCAGTTTTACCGAAAAAGAAATTCCCGATCAATCAAATCCATAGTGCGTCAGATGCACATGAGCATGTAGTTCTCGATTCTGAGTTTTTAAATTTCCTCCTTCCCTCCGCTAACTCCTTCCTCTTTTATGGTGGAAGTAGATTCTTTCCCCATCTTTTCATTGTATTACTGAAGATAGACAATGCATTGTTGAAACACAATGAATGAATTCACAAAATGACTGTCTCACATGTTTACTTCCCTCTAAGAATTTCTTCATTCCTCAGGGAAATTCTGCAAACACCAAAATATTAGACAACCATTTGTTCTTTAATATGAAGTGTCATAATAAAATAACATAAAACCATCTTTTTAAAAAAACCTCCCTTACAAAACCATGAAAAAAGCAACCCAAGGTCCTTTTGTGGAACAACAGTCATACTTCACAGTAAGCACAATGGGTGCAAATCGTTGGCTCCCAAAGCAATGTAATTTGTTTCAATTACAATTACAGCCGCTGCCCAGGTTACAATGATCTGTGTTACGATATTCTGACTATGATGGATATTCCCTATAAAGTTATTCAATTACACGAGATATTTACCACTTTATTATAAAATAGGCTTTGTGTTTATTATTTTGCCCAACACCATGATTTTTACTTGATATCGGCCGATATCGATATGTTAACCAATGTTGGGCATCTATGATACTGAAAGGAAGCAAGTGATTTGTCAGCTTTGCTTTGGGTCTGATGGGACAACCCAAGGCACCACAACTAATAAGTTAACACCATAACTCATTCACCAGACTACTGTTGGATAATTTCTATTTGGCCAGATATTTGTGAGTTGAAAATGAACTATCACAAAAACTTCAAATATCACAATGTGATATTTCCAGTATTGTTCTGACACACAATATATACACAAAAAATTCCTAATGATTGGTTAGCTATATGTACCAGATCAGGACACACAAACACAGTTACTGGGCTGGGAGATACAACTGCATCTAACCACATAAGTGGTGTATTTTCGGACGGCACAATCTCAGCCCCCAAACCCCCCACCACTCCGGAAATGTTATCGACATGGGAGGGTTAGGGTCTCCTTTATTTCTTGAGATGAAAAGCCAAACATAACAAATCAGTAAGGAAAAACTATGAATCTTGGATGCACTTTAATCCTTGGGTTGACAGGAGCTGGCATTTAGGGGACATGACAAGAGTGAAAACTTTGACAATGAAGGAAACTATAGATGTGCTTTCCCACTAGAACAATTTTCTGCCTTTTGTTGCTGTGACTGCGGTGCATATTTTATGTGCAGCAAAACAATAATTCAATTCATTTTTATATAACTCCTTTCACAACAGTTTTTCCCCAGGATGCTTTACATGGGTTTGTTGTGATACATTCCTGCATCATTTATACAGAATAATCCATGTAGCCTGCTCCTACTTAAATCAAGTCACTCCATTAAATTTACTTGTAATTATATAATGACTGTATTTCCGAAACGGGTGCCCCTGTTGAAAACTGATAAAAATCTTTTCTGTAAGCATTCGGCACAGGAGAGATTACTGACTTTCTACTTGACACCATCATAAGTTTGCCACATTTCTGCCCTGCTAGAGCTGTCCTGGTCAAACACAAGTGAAGTGATTGTGAAGGACAAAACATCTAGGAACAAGTTTAGCTGTGAAGTGGTCGGCCACACGAACTCACAGAAAGGGGCCTGATCACCCAACATCAATACCCAACCAGAACGGCAGCAAATCGCACCAGCAATGTTCAAGCATCTAATGGGAAGCTTTGCCAGAAAATAGAAAGTATTAAAGCAACAATGAGCAGACCAGCTAAATATTAATACCACTGGTTTCATTATGATGATGTTGGACAAGCTGGCATCCACATACTTTTGGCCATGTAGTGCATTTCTGGGCCATAAAAGGGTCATTTGGGAGGAGGGGTAAAATCTTTTCACTTAACTGAGAAGAAAGTACTCCATCTGCTTTCAAACAAAAAGAAAATATATGCTGATATTCAATGGGGTGTAGGAATTTTGAGGCTCTGAAATTTCAAGTAAAGCCATAGAAATTACACACTTCTCAATCTTTTAATCTGCTTGTTTAGTAAAAATAGGCTAAAGTCTACCTAAAGTATAACCGAAGAGTAGCCTAGAGTGTATAAATTACTTTTGATTTTTAAGATTCAGACATCTTTTCTTCTGACAATCTTACACTTGGACAACACTGACCACTAACTAGTAATATTAATATGCTACATCATTCAACGACAACTATGGATGCTGGCGAATGCCCGGTATAGGTCTGTATATTGTTGAAGCAATAAATAAGAACAAATAAAGAATACTAATCAGAAGTATACCAAATAATGCGAACTTTAAGAAGGAAGTTGGAAAACAAAATCAAAGGGAGTGAATAGGTGTCTTACCAAAGACACGCATCCGTCCCTGCCGATGGCAGACGGATCCCACAAGGACTCTGTCCACCAAGAGATCCAGAGACAGCCGTCCCTTTTTAAGCATGTCCGCGTCTTTGGAAGCCAAATGAGGCTCCCTGCCGCCGTCTTCTCGGTGATACATCTGTGTCACAGGCGATGACTCCATTTTTCCCAGGACTTTCCCAGGGCACTGGATAGGGTGAATGTATGGGCTTACTGAATGCGACCACAAAAGGAGCCGACGCCTTTATCTGAAGATACGCATTTCCTCTCTACCTTTGTGTACACAGTTCCCATTTTACTTGTGCCAAATTTAACGAGAACTTCATAAACCCGGTTATCATTCAGAAGTCTTACCTGGTAATATATAAAACTACAGATCCCCCGACTTATAATCTGCTCCTCGGCGGCGGAAAGGTCGGACCACCCCGACGGACGCCCGGTTCGGGTTGAAGCCGATTAAATTATCTAGCGACATCTAATCAGAAGTTATAAATATTGACATATCCGAACGATTTTGGTAGTTAAAATACGTACTGCGGCTCCCGATTGCTGAAAAGATACTTTTAGTTCCGTTTTACGTACTTCCAGTGATAAAATCCTACTCAAACTTTGCTATTGTGCGGTCATTTTGCTCTTTTCACTGCTTAGAAATTTCCTTTAAGGGCAAAAAAAAAAAAAATGCGGTAGGCATGTAAGGTTTGAATTTCATATATCGGATCCAGGGAGTCAACTGGAAACTTGTGAGTTTGATGGCAGCTGCTGCTCAGGTTCTCCGAGCCTGTCTAACATATCAACAAACTTCACGCCGCTTACTGTAAACTTCCATTTCGCTCCGATGGCGATCGCGTTACAGAAACGCGCACCGACTTTAGAGGAAGAAACGAGAAAGTCTAGTTCCCGATCCTCAATGTAACAAGAACGCTTCCCGAACCAATACCTTTCATTGCAAAGAAATAATACAAAAAAAATACCGTGATGTGAATTTAAAAGCCAGAGCAGCTGCGCACGCTTGTTCCGACAAAAGAGCTCGGGTGCGCTCAGGGAAGAGGAGGGGATGTAAGAGCGGCTCGATCTGGCGTCGGGCAAATCCGCGGCTCACCGTGTTTACAGGCAGACCAATCAACGCAGTGCCGCCCGATCACACAGCCAAGCGTTTCAAAATCTACAAGTCAAAGTGTTTTTATTGTCGTCTCTGCCCTATGACACATGGGTATTACACTGACGTGAATGTATTTTTTTCTCTTGGTCATTGTGAAAATGAAAATATAAACCATATGCCATACAACAGTAAAATCTAGACTTGGGATTCAAGACATAATACATAAATAAGACGAAGAATACAGTTAAAACACCTGATTCGATGGGATAAGTATAGAGGAATGTGCGATAAATGGGCCTAGGTAAAACATGAAATATTAGCACTACCATTTTTTTTACAGGTTATCTGATTCACTTAGCTTTTCAAAAGTACTTAATTTTCAACTTTTCATCTTATTGTGTTTTGTAACATTATCATTTATTAAAAAAAATTATGATAGTTCAAATCACATCATCAAGACCAAGGTAGTTAAGTTTTTGAGCTGTAGGAAATAAACAAGCTTAAATTAGCTTGGAATATTTATAAAATTATTAATAATTGTAGGCTACCAATGGCAATAAGAAGACAAATGAAAGTTATAGGTGAGAATCAAGGTCAAGGTGTAGAATTAGCAAAGCGCTGCAAAATAAAATAAAGCTCCCTATTTTCAAAATTCCGTAAATAAAAAGTATAAATAAAAGTATACAAGTATAAACAATACCATAATATTACATAACTTCCTGTCACACCTGTCCCTGATTTACTAATCAGGTAACTGAGCCTGCCCTAGGCTGGTGGCAATTAGAGCCCGACCTTATTTAAGCAGAGCTGTGAGCTGCTCTTAAAGTGTTAGTAAGTTGTGCTTAGTGCATAGGGCACAGTCGCCTCTCAGTCAGAGGTTTGTTGACACATGGATGGACAGGTGTGAGGCTTTTTGCAGCAGACTTTGTCTATAAAAAGTTTTAACTAGTAAGCTCTGAATCGTGATATACATATCCTCCCCACGTTTCACAGTTGTGAAGATGAGCTGGCAATTTACTCCAGCCTCACTTAATAACTTTATTAAATTGGTGCATGCCAGACATGCTTCTATTAGGATATTTTGTTAAGCCAAAGTCACTTTTCAAGAAGGAGTACAGACCATTTAAAAATACATTTTACGTTTGTTGCCAGTTATGTGACATTTACACTTAGCAAACATTTGCGCTCAAAGTAATCTACACATGAGTTAGATGACACATAGTGAGCATACAGTTGTCAAAAAGCCAAATTAGGTACTTAGCAAGGCCAAACTCCAATTGCGTCAGGAATGCTCGATGCTGCCTGATCTTGCACTCTTACCCCAAGCTTTGCACTCATTGGTATGTGTCTGTGTGCCTCATGGAGAACAAGATGAAATATGTGGAAACAAATCAATTTCTCCTCAGGGATGAATGAAGTATCACCATTCTATATATTGTAAGTTTCCAATGATTGAGCAGAAATAAGGGCAACATAAAAGGAGGCATGTGAACATTACTAAGACCTTGCATGACCTGTTGGTATCTCTTTCATGGTTCCATCAAACCATGAAGTCTAAGCAAAGGTCTTATTGTTTTGACACTAAACATGATTGGGGTGAAGGATTGCCATTTTCTTTATTCGCTATTAGAAATACGGTACAAGAATCTCTTGGCTTTAGTCCGACAGAATTAGTATTTGGCTGTACAAGTCGCGGTCCTCTAAAAATGATACGGGACAAATTTCTTTAGAGTCACAGAG
>JAODKL010000044.1:17335898-17347656 GCA_026780765.1 Petrocephalus schoutedeni | reverse complement strand
ACCTTTAGGAATAATCATTTTTATACCTCATCCTCTGGAATAAGAACTTGAATTAGGCCACTGTAATCTCTCAGGACAACAAACATGCCATGTCTAAGGGAGAAAAGGAAAATATTAACATTTTGTCCAAGTATGACTTTTACTTGTAATGATCAAAAGGGTAATTTCAAATAAAAAATACCGAATGACTTCAACATTTATTAGTACATCAGTTATATCCAAGTAGTGAATGGGTTTTTCAGTTTATACAGCAAATCTGTTTTCCAGGGCAAAAAGCCCTTTTGACTGCTGAAATACATAAGTATGAGGCTACACAGGGAGTAGGCAAACTGCACCACAAGTGGCTGATGGGGTGCAAGGTCACCTTTGATACTGAACCCATCCACACAGTGTGACTTCTTCTCCGACATGGGTAGATCGCAGCTCCCCACACGTGTGACTCCTGATCGCGAAACTGCTGAAACCTATTAAAAAAAGGCAGGAAATACAAACCAAATAGATTCTGCCTATTTCCCTGTACCCCGACGCTTCAGACACAACTGTACGGCGGCAACCGTCTCTCGTCTAAAAGCATACCGGATTACCTGTCTTCCGGGTACGATGTGGGTTATTAATAAGTGAACAAACGTTAGGAGTCCACAACATATCACTAGTAATTAGGCAGCCACCTACCTGAATTAGTACCGTGAGTCGACCTTAGTAGGACAGAAGGCCACGGAGTGCTTCTGATAATCGGAATATGTGTCCTCCTTGGGCATAGCTTCCCCGACGCCTGCAGCGCCGCGCGATACAACGTCTTCTGAATGAAAGCCCAGGCCTTTAAAGACATACTTGCAATATTGCCCCCTAATCTCGATTCACAGCCAACGGATTTTGCAAATGAGCAGCATAGTCGATTGATTTTGTATGGCTATGTCAGAATAATTCGACCATAAGTTTGCTTTCAGGTTCAAGTAAACACGTGACTGTCCACTGTCATCGTGTGTAAATTCTGCCGCCATCTTGTGACGGGGTTCTGGCCAGAGGCCGGACTTCTGTACTGCTGTTCTAATGAAAGAAATCCTACTAACTAAACAACATGGAATAACATTTCATAACCCATGTGTAGTACATAATACATTGTATTAACTTAAAGTGAATTAACATTTATTCCACAAAAATACTATGGTAGCTATATTACATCCAGTATGAAAATAGAATATCCAAAACATTACACAGGGTAAGTAGTAGTAAGAAGTAGTATTTACTATCTACATCAGATCGTTTTTGATATGAAAATCTTCATTTTTAATTCGACCAAGTATTCTGTATCATGAAAACATGTCTGACATTCATGGCAAACCAAACCGCTTGAAATCAATTGAAAAGTCGCTGGGTTATGGTGACTTTAAACCATTGCTTCCGTAGAAGGACGTACAGTAAGGAGGAGCGGCAACCCCGTACCAAGATGGCGGCTGTATTTACGCATCGCTCCAATGAACAGCAGGCGGCATCAATGGTATGGGCGGTATACTGCTACTAAACCATCATAGTCAAATTCAGAGGGCATCGAACTGTTGTAAATTTCAGACATTTGTTAAATAACCAGAAACTGATTACACAGTTAACTGTTTGGCTACAATCGAATGGAAAGGAATAACTCTTTATCTAAAAGCGGACTGATTCAGAACGTCACCTAGAAACGATGCGCGTTTAAGTCGATTATTCTGGTCTGGCTCATCGCAGTTGGAGGGCGCGATGTTCAAATTTGTTTCTCTATCACCATTTTTTTCGTTATGGAGACTCGGAAAAGGTTTGTGAATTTTCATCAGTTATTTGTTGCGGCAGAAATATAATGTAAACAAACGAGTCACTCAGAAGTATGTGTTGTGCTGTATTGTCTTAATGTGGCGAATGACTATATTGCGATATAGTATTGTATGTGTTTAGTGTATCCTGTCGTACGCGTGAGCGCTGTTTTGTTCGTCTTACTGAAGTTCTGCTTGTCATTATTCAGAGCAACTATGACCCCCCCGAGTAACGTAACATCGAGCCGAAGAAGCCTTGGATTTGAGAAAACTCATTTTCGATACACATCGGGTCAGCTTACTGCCCTGAGAATCCCAACAACCCGGAGAAAGCCCAGTACACGTAACGACATAGTAAGCATTACAAGTGTGGAGAATTAAAAAAAAAAGTGTAAACTTGAAATGTGTGAATCTACTTATAATTATAGAAGCCTTTCAAATGTTAACTGATTAGCTTCAGTGTCAGGCGATTTGTCATCTTATTTCATCCAGACAAAGCGATCTTCACAAGGCTAGTTAACGTACCACGTAGTTAAAATAAAATCTCGTCGAAAATGTCAGTGGGATGTTATTAATCGTTTTAATGTTTCTATTCTGAAATATATTATAAAATGGTTTAATCAAATTAGAAAGGTAAGTTGGTTATATTAAAGGCTAGTAAAAAAAAACAAGTCCTCGATTACAATATTCAGGTGCGCAGATATACCCTGTAGCACGGTACTCGGTGACTAAGTGAAGGCTTATATTCTGAATATAATTTAATAATTAATCTGGTCCGGTTTATTCTTGTACTACACTTACATTTCATGTCTGAGATGCTTGTGGATAAAGTATAACCCTCTGGTAGTACAGATGTCTGTGGGTTAGGGTGTGTCCTCAGTCTATAATGTGTGATTTACATTTATACATTTTTATTATACAATATAATAATGTTATAATATTATTTATTATACATTTATATACACTGTTCCTTAATGAGAATTAAACTCCCCGAATTATTATGTATGGAATTACATTTGACGGTGTGAATCAGTAATTTAAAATAAGCTGGTGGCTTGCAGCTGTCCGCAGAATAAATGCAGCAGGAACTTAATTTTCTATTCTTGATTTTGTAATCCTTTCATTGGATGTTGTTACACACGCATCAGCTGTTTGACTTCTGAACTTCATCTCCTCCCCTGCCCTTTTTTGTAGGATCCAGAACAACTGGCTAACATAGCCAATACTGAATGGAAACTATCTTATGTCACACCCTTGTATCAGTTCAGACACACCCAGCTTAAGCTGTACTCCAGGCAGCTTTCAGCTTACATCGTAGCAGAAAAACAGAAAGGCATCGCAGTGGAAGTTGGACCAGAGGCGGGTTTCAAGGTGGTGATCTCTGTGGTGCTTGGTTTGACAGAGACTGATGAGGACGCAGAGACCATTTTCATACAGGTAATACTCAAGTGTCCTCTAGGGGGCTACGAAGAACTTAAGCCCATGTAGTAAGAGCCACAGCTACAATTTTTCTCAGTAGAAGTATCTCTGTATAGAACAGGCCTGGGTAATTATTTTCTGCAGAGGGCCAAATCTCAGCTTTACCTTGTCAGAAGGGTCTGTTTTTAAATGATTATTTTTATGTCCCATGTACGCTACAATAATAGACTTGGTAGATTTTACTATTGTCTTTTTTGAAAATACTTAGAGATTAATATAACCAGTGCATTTTAAAACTTGAAAATTTGATAATTGAAAATTAATTTGAAAGATTTGTGTCAATCGTCATAGATTTAAACATAAAACATTATGTTATTTAATTGGACTTATTTTAATGATTGCAAAAGTTATTTTTAATATTTTCTTGTCTTTCCAGATCCATTCCAAGCCTGCATTTGCTGTAGAGGGCAGTGCTGTCAAAGTTGTATGGAGTGGGTGGCTTACTTGTGTCAACGGTGACTTAGATTACCTAAGATGCCTGCCATCTGACTTTGTCTCTCTGCCTCTATTCTGCACAAATGGGCCAGAGACCATAACTTCACTGGTTAAGTCATGGTTCATGAAAACGTTCGATTGCTACTTTGGGCCTCTGAGCATAAATTCCAGCATTCTTCAGTGGCTTGTTGCCCTCTGGACTGAGTGCCACCCTGCTTTCAACATTAGATACCTAAAGCTTGCCTGGAACTTGCCCACACTGCCTCCTTTGGACATCTCATACACGGTACACCCACAAGACGCCTGGGATCTGTGGAGCAGCATTCGGCAAAACGATAGCATGGAAGACAGCATAAGCATTGAGGAAGTCGGGTGTTTCATGAAAGGACTTGAGTCACACTTCTTCAGGCACTTCAGGATATACCTATCTGCAGGGACTTTAACCAAAGTTTCTACTTCACTGGGCTCTGCACACCGTGATGGAAAGATCAAGGTACCTCTCTTTCACCCCCCACTAAAAATATAGCAGAATACTACAGTACTATTTAACTCTTGTATCTAACTCTTGGTTGACTGAGGTGCACTGCTTCAGCATACAACTACAACAAGGTCAGAGCTTAATATTAAATGACAAACTACCCAATTTGTTTTATATTGTAGGAATTTACATTTTAGTAATAAAACGGAACCAGTTTTACACTATGCCTCAGCCTTGATATGACTGGATTTAACATGAATTCATGTACAACCATCATAGCATCCAAATATATTCTGCAAAATATTGATTACTTTTTTATTTCTGTGATTTATTTTGAAATGTGAGCTACATCATTAGACATTACTTCCTTGGGGCAACACCTGAAGCATAGTTCCTTTAATTATGCCCTCTTTACTGGAAATAGTTAACCATTGGCATCGTTCAATGACACAATTTTGGGTCACTCCATGCAGAGATTACACATTTCAGGCAATGCTAATACTGTTCATGTCCTTTTCCCTTGTATTTTAGTACCTGTTATGGCAAAACTCCTACAACTAGCCATACTGAAATTAAACTGAAGATACAATGTGTTCTGAAAACCCGGTTTATTAGTGGATAGACAATTTAGATTTTGACTTTTAGAACTAGGAAGTTTAACATTTGTTGTTTGCTTTTCACCTTATGGAATGCAGTGTAATTTAGCATTTACATGATTATTACTAAACTAAACTGTGTTCACACTATTGCCTATTTGTGAATTACCTTCAACATTATGTATTTGTGGAGTCTGAAATATATAGGCTTTTTTGTGGCAAATCCGTAGTTGATAAGGATCAGCTTGTGTGGACATCTAAAGGTGCTTGCATGAGCTGGGAGCTTTGTGTAGCCCTGGGAAGTGACTGTGGTATTAGCCTGCAATAATATGGCTAGTCAGCTGTAGTCCATACAAATGCTTCTCCGATTTCATGTGAATGTGCCTGCACACTTTGGGTGTGGACAATGTAGGTAGTGTTGCTCTTAACAGACAAAAGCAATGTTTATTTATGCTATTTAGAATAGTAGAATTCACTAGTGCTGTTTGAGAGAGGGCGATTCTAACCTGTGTAATTTTAGACTATGCAAGTGTCAATATCTTGTACTCTCAAGCATAAGGTGGAATTACAGAAAGTTCAGTGAATGCAGTCCTTGATGCAGAGTGGTGCTCTATGAACTACGTAATTGTAGAGCTACAAAGCACTAGCAAGAATGGCATGGGCATAGTTTCATTTTTGGAAGAAAAACCTTCCGTATAAAGAATCCATTGAACAAGACGTCAAACAAATTGAGCAAAAAATGTTTTGCACAATGCTGGAGAGGTAGCAAGACTCTTGAAACAAATGAGTTATTTAAAGTAACAATGAGCCTTTATTCTTAATGTCCTCTCAAAGTAATTTTTACTTCCCAATATTAAAAACAGTTAAGTATTTGTAGCACATGATCAGACTTGATAAATTTTAATACTTGTGAATAATTTCCTGAAATCTGGATAGGAAACCTTATTCTGGTTGAAGGGATTATGCTACTAACCTCTGCATGTTAGCATTTAGGCACAGAGACCACAGCAATGGCATGCTGGAATAATGCTCAGTACCTCCTTACAATATCCCATCTTTAAAAATTATTGGGTTTTGGGTTGAATAACACATGACATGAGTAAAATAAAGGTACCTTTAATTCTTATGGGGTATTTTGAATAGGTTTAATATGTTTATAAATTCATCAAATCAGAAGTCAATTGAGTATCATACCGCCATTAAAAATAAACTATATTAACAGCATTTAATAAATCCGTATGTTGGTTATGGTGGCCATGGTGAACAGAAGTAGCAGTCCATGTCAGTGAATATTGACAGTACCTTACTGTGGGAAAAATCTAGTTATTGAACAGTTTGCTCATTTAAAAGCCATTTAATTACATTTCCCAATCTTTAACACTGGACTTGTCAAAAATCACAGACTTCTTATTCCATTCCCTCTGATGATGATAATGGCAAAAAGGGTCCTGCATCAGGAAGAATTAGGAAATGGAGAGACCTGGGTATTATTTGATGTGTTTGCAGTAGCAATTTTTTCCCCATCACTTTCTCTTGCGTAGTATTTCGACGCACAAGTGATTGCTTAAAAATTGCAGTTTGACATTTGCTCTTAAATATAGGCATTTGCCAGGTAAGATACTCATCGATGTATGGTGCTGGTACTTTGGAACATTTTTGTGCCCAAACTTGTCATTCGTTGTCAACATTGCTGTCAAATGTATAACTATGGGACATAAAATTGATTATAAAAGTTCTCACACCATTCAAAAGCTCAGCTCTCAAAATGTGGTTCTAAAGATATGGTTAATTTCTACTAAATTTCTGCCTGCTAATTAATATTTATTTATTTTTAACAGATTACCGGAACTAGCTACATCGCCCCTGTGCTGATGCTGCTGACAGAATGTGCTCTACTCAAAATGCCTATCTGACCATCACCAAAAGATTGTGGTAACAATGAAAGGAACTGATTTTATTCAAATTAAATTAACTGAATAAAATGAATATTGTTCAACCTCATTTTTTTTAGAGAAGCAAACATTTAACATTTTCCTTTAAACTCAAATGAGATCAGTTTTTTTAATCACTTTTTATACTGTAATGCCAACCTGTTTCAGATGTATCCAAATAAATTCTTAGTTGTAATATTTTCCTTCATGCGGTAACAAGCAATTAAACTTATTTGTAAAGGGAAAATACTGATTTCAATTACTTCATATAAGAACTAGCAAAGGAAGTTTGCGAATAAACTTCTTGTTGGCTTGAAAAAGCCAGTTGGATGTGTTGGTGGCTCCTCCCGCTTTTTTAGACCTTGAACCGCAGTCACCCATTGACAAACTGTGCAAAGCCTGGGGGCCCTGGCATCAGAAGTGTGCGAATGATTGAAATAGTCCATGAGTGAAATCTGCTTGGCTGTTGGTAGCTCTGCCCATTTTACCAAACTTTGAACAGATGGCCCCCATCGACTTTCAAAGGGTAAAATTTGCTTGGCTGGAGTAGAGGACTTGAGTTCAAGAACGTCCATGAAATATTGCTAGTTGCTTTACTGTGACCGCCATGAATTTATGAATCAGGTTTGGAGAGTTGATCTTTAAAGATGTAAGAGTGGCATCAGTTTGAAAATACTCCCAGTATGTCAAATGGGAAAAATTGGGCTGTCCCAGTAAGATGGAGTGAGGGACAGCTTATAAAAGCGCAAGCACGCCCCACCACTATTTTAAGTAAAATTTGATAGTTGTACTATAGGAGAAGCAGCATTTTTTAAACATCATATAATAACTGTGTACCTTGGAATAACTGCACATAATGTAATGAAAACTCATGTAATCTGCCAGTAATGTAGGAATGCATAATGTAACATTATGTGCAAGTTATGAACATGGAAACTGCAATATGACAATGTAATAAAATAAAATCGCATGCTTTAAGGTACAGTATGTAAAGGTTATACGTAGTGTCATTTCCATTCACAACCTTCATTGCCTGAAGGTGTACATGTTTGAGTGAATGGTGTGTGCGTGTGCCCTGCGATAGGTTGGCACCTCATCCTATGTTCCCTGCCTTGCGCCTGTAGCCTTCGTGATTGGTTCCAGACCCCCTGCGACCTTGAATAGCACAAGCGGTTACAGAAAATTGATGGATGGATTACATCATGGCCTGCATGATCCACATTTCACATTTACAAGCATCAAACCACTATTCAAATATAAACCACATACAATTGTAGATTGCGGTGCAGTGGTTTGCACCATCACCTCTGGGACCTGGGTTCAGGGTTCCATGTGTGTGTATGTTCTCCCAGTGGGGTTTCCTCTGGGTACTCTGTGGTTAGAGTTACCAAACTCCCTGTAGGTGTTCATGTGTGAGTGAATGGTGTATGAGTGTGCCATGCGATGGGTTGTTCCCTGGTTTGTGCCAATAGGCTCTGGACCCTCTTGATCCTGACTAGGACCAGTAGTTACAAAAAAACAATGAATGGACAGCATGTCTGCAAAGTTTGAAATTGACCAACAACAACCCAGGATGGGGTCCCAACCCATTGAAGCTCTCACTGCATCACCTATCGTTATTTTCTTGATTGGATATGTATATTTTACTACACGATTTTAGTGAGCGCAAGGTTTTTTCTGGAACACATTTGTCGCATTGTAGCAGGGCTGGCTGTACTTCTACAAATGGTGCAGGCTTGCGTGTGGGACGAGTACAGGTCAGCATAGCAAGTGACATTTCCAGTTAATACAAAGCTGTTGCTTCAACCCCCCTAGTTCTATTTTAAACCTGTCACATTGGCTATAAGAGTCAGAAGACCCTTTTCATTATATGTACCGCTATATACTATAATGACAGTATAGTTAAAATGGGGTGAAGCAGAAAATGGACACTATCTTGTCACATCCTAATATTAGTTCAGACATGACCAGCATGTGGTACCACAGGCAGCTTTCAGCTTTTATAGTAGCAGAAAAACGGCATTGCAGTTAATGAGCTTCATGGTGGTGTTCTCAGTGGTCCTTGGGCTGGCAGACTAGAGGATGCAGGGACCATTTTAATATGGGTAATCCTCAAGAATGTCCTCTAGGGGGCTCAGAAGGACTTTCAGCCATATAAGCCACAACTACAATGTTTTTTGGAATAAGCATCTCTACATAGCACATGCCTGGGCAATTATTTCCTGTGGATACCCTGTTGGAACCTGCCAGAAGTCTATGTGAAAATTTTAAAACCTAAATTGCAGATTTATTAGCCATGTTGTGTCTATCAGAACCAAGTTTCTCCATACACCATAATGGGCAGAATTAAGTCCATCACTGGAATGGTGAAATATATATTTTGATAAAATATCAAAATGTGCAGAATACTTTAAAATTAAGAAAGTCATTATCTCCCCCATCCCCCCAATTTTAATATATTTACTCCTAACTTACCCATAAAATTAAGAAGTAAGGGATGCAACGAAATCACATATGCATCTGAACCACTGTTGGCAAACTTTGCATTGATGACAGCTTGTGGGAAAGTATTTCTAATATACTGGAAAAATGCATGAAGTTCAGTAGAACACGGTGATAATCAACAGAATAATTGGTACGTTTCTCTGCTTTTATAAGTTCCTGCTTGTTTGTCCTAGAATTTTACTAGAAGCTCAAATTGTGATTTTAATAAAATTGAGATGAGAGGCTGGCTAAATACATCAGAAGACGCTCTTCTAATACACTCATTGTTGGCACACAGTTCAGTTCAAATATTTAATGTTTAAAATGCTTTACCAGCAATAAATGTACAAGTGACTGGTGAATGAACTGCAAACCAAAATGAATTTTGTAACAACTGTTAAACAGCATTTCTAATAACAGGTGCTGTGACTGAATATTGCATAAGTATTTGCATGTTACAATTCTTTGCAAAATCTTCTGTACACAATTACAAGTGACAGTGCACATTTTTTTTCAATTAATATTCTTTCTGATAAAGATGACTCCATATTCCAAGAATGATGCCTTTTTCGTCCATGGCATGGAAGATCACCGTTTTTCCTTAAATAACAAAATACTGAATTTCGTAAGGACACTATGCCCTAATTATCAGCGTTCAGCTCATTTAGTTCACACGTATTATAAGCATATAGGTTTTTCTCCTTCCCCAAGGACAGTAAATATGTCCTGTATATTCCATAACCCATAGGTAAAAACCTTTTACCCTTCCAATTGCAGGTGGGTAATGCAACCTCAGCTAAAGGAAGTTATCAAAAAGTTAATCCAAAACCAAAGAGGAAAAAGGGGGTGGGGTGGGTGGGTGGAGACAACCCCAAGTGCACCCAGGTAATACTAGATTCCAACAACGCTTATTCCATTTCAGCATGGGAAAAAACTTGCATCATGTCCTTTTCCAGTATATTAAACGATATCTAAAAATGCATTACAGTTCCGTTTATAACTACCAGAAGAATGTATCTGAAGAGGAATGGTGCTGAAGATGCATGACAATGGTTTCCAAATGAAGTTCCATTCAGGCATGATGCATTGCTTCAGCGGTGAGAATAAAATGAGTCTTCCAGTTCACTAACTGCATATTCTTTACAGTACATCCAAAGCTTCTTGTTTAACGTCTTTAGGGGGAACACAAGCTGTGGTGGTAGTGGTGGTCACCATATATGTGATTCACAGTGTGTCATTTTGATTACACCCACCCCCCCACCTAGTCGCCGATAGTTCATCCCACCATAGAGCCTGAAAAAAAAAGGAAATAAGGGATAAGATTAGTTTTAGGGGCTGAGAGACCTCCATTGTTTCATCTTACTTTGTATTCAAATCCTTACGATAACTGGGCAATCAACATCATCATCTTACATTTTTCAGGGTTCTTGGACCGGGGTTTACAAACTACTTTCCCAGTGGGGACAAATAAACCATATTTTATATCTATGTTATACAAATAGAGTGCAAGCAAACCACATAATAGTATTACAGCAGGTCATTCATTCTGGACCTTAATCATGTCTGAGAAAACTGTTCATATATGAGCTAAATTTAAAATGTCTCATGGGAGAATTATTACAGGTTAAACTGTAAATTGAACTTGGGATTAAAACCTCTTTAAAAAACAACTTGCATTTGCGTTTCATTTCATTGTGTAAAAATTTTATCTACATCTTGTAAAAATGTGAGCATTTCTCATCCAAATAATTCTTGTGTGCAGTAACTCAGACACTTTGTCCCCACAGTCCCCAAAAATGGTCTGGTCCTTTTAAGCAGCCTACTTACCGCCATGTATTAGCATCTGGGTCATAAACTTCTATTGTTTTTAGATATGTTGTGCCATCAAAGCCTCCAACAGCCATTAATTGTCCATTTACAACTGCTAAACCCACCTGCCAAAAAAAGTTATCAAGCAGATTATTAACATCTCAGTCTGCATTCACAGTTACATAAGGGTTAACCCTGGATACAATTTAGGTACAGTTTATCAGTCCTCAGTCAGTTTAGATAGATAACATTAAAGTTGTTCTGCTAAAATAATGCAATTACCCTGGTGAGAACATACCAGCCCCACATGTACATACCAGCTGAGGGATGGAATGGAACCCTCAACAAAAGACCTTTTTCCCCCACAACTTTTCATTACAGCACATTTTGTAGTAAAGCATTGATTTAGGCACATCATCTTGGACAAACCACTGGGAGAAAAAAGGCAGCGCGTACCCCACTTCGCCGAGACGTCATGGCAACCACAGGAGACCACTGGTTTGTCCTAGGGTTGTAGCGTTCAGCGCTGCTCAGCTCAGTGGTGTCATCACGACCCCCAACGGAGTAGATCATGTCCTGGTAGACAGCACAGCCTAGGTGCTTTCTGCGTGTCCCCATGGGAGCCACTGTGTGCCATCTGTTTTCTTGTGGATTGTACCTCTCCACTAGATGAAACAAACATACAGGATTTTTATTGAACAGATTTTTCACACAGCATTCCCCAGCATAATTTCATTTAGATTTTACACACATATATTT
>JAODKL010000044.1:17252840-17265604 GCA_026780765.1 Petrocephalus schoutedeni | reverse complement strand
GACCTCCTCGCCAGGATGAGCTGGACCTCCTCGCCAGGATGAGCTGGACCTCCTCGCCAGGATGAGCTGGACCTCCTCGCCAGGATGAGCTGGACCTCCTTGCCTTTCTTCAGCTGTTTTCCCCAGAGCAACGGCACCAGCATGTGTGCTGTTGAAACTGATCACACACTGGAAGCTTAAGAAGTCCTAGGTACAGCAGCCTGCCTCAAACGCTGATGTAACCAATTTTCTTTCCGCAAGTAGTGCAAGAGGAATGTTCTGTGGCAGCTCCTCGAGGCATATTTTCCTCTGGTGGGCGGCCATGTTTTTGCTGGTCATTGAGAGTCTATTCTCCTAAGCGGGTGTCTGTTTCATTTTTCTTTTATTTTGTCTCCCCCTTTACCAGATCTACAAATAACTGGATTGGTCCTTCTGGCTGTTCAGCCCTGCCCATTTGAGATTCAGGACAATCCATTGATTACATTGATTGGGTGTTCCAGTGGAAGACCCAATCAATTCCATCTGGCCTCTTCCTGATGGGAGGAGTTTACATCTCAGAAGCTGACCATGTATATGTCCAAGAGGAGAGGGGTGATTGTGATGTTATTCTCATTTGGAGAATTTATTGTCTTTGATAGTGTCCTCCTGTCTTCTGTAAATCCCCCTCTCCCCAGGGAAACTGAAAAGGTAAGAAGTGTGCCCAACATACATCTAGTAATGGAAAGTTCAGGTCCAGAAAGTACAAATCCAGACCAAGATTTTGTTTCAATCAACCAGTTGAATACTATCTGGCTGTGACTCAACTCAACTGCTTCACTGAAACAAAATCATGGTCTGGATCTGTACTTTCAGAACCTTAATTTTCCACCTCTGCATATATCAATATCTAAACACACTGGGTTGAGTGTTAGGGTGAGTGCTATCTTTTATATTTATGTTCAGATAGGAAAGCCTAGTGTAGTCAGTTTTTTTTCTTATATTTTTGGTTTTAGTTAGCCCTTTAACTAAACAGAGCAGGTAAGAGGTGTTAAGTTTCGTTATTTTCTTTCCTTTGGTGCCATCTATGTTCATTTCCCAGGGCTGGGCCCTCCTCCTGTGCTTCCAACATGCATATCCCTGTATTGGTTCCACCATTGTATGCTGTTGTTGTCTTTATTTGCATTAAACTACTGTTCTGACCCATATCCCAGGCTTTTAGGGTGTACTAACCCTTGGCCCGTTTGCCTGCCACTGTGCCTGAGCACGACTGTCCCTCTCCCCACACCTTAGCTGGTCTGTGCTCACATTGAGCTTAATGTTTCGGGCCCCAGTATCACCATGTGACTTTTTGTATTACAGAAAACATAAGAAGAAAAGTGCTACTGCACAGCACAGTTCATAACTACTGTCCAAAATGTTGTAGTTTATCTGGAGTCATTTTGGGCGAGATTACACACAGCTCTCTTATAGATTTATTGATTGCGCAATGCAGTAATTTTCATTTAATCCTGCCGCACATTTGAACAAATATCTCTGATATTTGTATGGTGCATCCAGTTTTTCCTGGATACTCTTCATCAGCTCAGATTTCCGGAAAACAATGCACCTCTGCAGCAGACCAAACCGATCCCTTTGCCATAATGTTTGTTAAATATTTGTTGCTACCCGATCTGTTCCGTCCAGGTCCAGCAAATGTATTGTGTACATGTGCACATGTGTGTGCCAGCCGCATCATTGACATCATGTCTGCTTTCCATGCCTGGGCATGGGCTTAATGATCACACTAGATGCGTACCCTGCCCGAGTCCAACTAAACTGTGCCCAGGTCCACCTCTTCAAGCAGGTTCAGGCACGGTTTAGCATACCATGCCTGCGCATGGTGCACAGCAATCACACGAGTGAAACAAACTAGACTTTCAGGGTCAAATGTGCTCGGGTACAGTATGGATCGCCTAGTGCGAGTGCATGGCCCTCAGGGTCACTCCTGGGCAACCAGCCCATTGACAGCCTCCCCAGTTATCCATCCTGACCCTATGTTTGTGTCCCAAAAATCTGCCTAGACCAGAGCCAAGGATGCAACAATTGAGGGCTCATCCATCATATCCTAATTGTGGTTAGTCTGGATGAGAATGACAGGGTTGTAATATTTCCCATCTAGTGGTTCTTTTCGATTGTCTAAAGAGGAAACTTGTTCGTGCCTAGTGACTTGCGTTTTATCGTCAGCGATGGCATTTTTTGTGTTTTTGTTGTTTCCCCTAACTTGGAATTGCTGGGACTTTGTAAGGATGACCTACTGTCTGTGGCTTCTCACTATGATATCCAAATTATCTAGCTATTTGAAAAAAAGAAAGGATTATTACAGAGAAGTTGAATACCTTAGGAATAGTGGACCTTACTAAGCCTGCTGACATTAGATTAGAAGCTGCAGATCAGGGCTTTGAGACTCCACCTGTTGCTGACCAAGCAGAGGATTTTGGTAGTGTAGGTGCACAGGAGGCATCCGGCACCAGAGTTACTCTAACCTTGTTTTCAATTCTTTTCTCCCCTCTCTCCTGAACCATCAGAATCAAAAGATGGAGCGTGTTTGAAGTGCGGCTTGCACGTCTCCAAATGGAGGCCCAAGAAATGTAGCGGCCACATCAAGCAGAGTCTGAACTGAAGCTCTATATGTAAGATGAGGCATTGTAGGTCAGAAGTGCTAGGAAAGATCTGCTTAGCTGTTGTACAGCTCTCTTTGCCTCACTGTTAGCTTGGGCGTAGTTGTTATTTGAAACTGAAATTGCTATCACTGTTCCGCGCTGTTTCAATTTTGGGACAATATGTCGTAAAATTTAATCACTTCTGTTTCGGCACCCTGCAATGCCGCTGTAAAATTTCAAAAAGATCGGTCAAATCGTTTCTGAGATCGTTCCCTCTTAACAAGCAAAGCATCTTTGGCAGCAGCTGACCGGTGCCAAACGTATGCATATTCCACGGCATCCGGGACAGCATTTGAATAAATGTAATAAAACGTTTGGAAATCTGTGTGAAACGCTTACGAATGGCGTTCTGCTGCGCACAAGTGGCACCAGGGTGTGGGGATTACACTCGTCGTTTTGCAAATGTTAATTGTCATTTGTAATGTGTGGCAAAGCAACCGAGGAGAAGTGTAATACAGAGCGCTGCATTTCCTCCTTTGATTTATGTGTCACTGGCGGTCACCAGCGTCAGCGCTATACGGTCGACATGGCGACCGCGACGAGAAACACCGTCTCTCAAAAACAGCTGAAGATTGGTTAAGTTCAGTCAGAAATCGTAAGTACCAGTTCATGTTTTGACATTTTTTGTCCCAGATAATATTAGTATTTTAACGTAAGGTTTATGGCCTACAGGCTAAAAAAAAAAACAACACTCTTCCTTAGCTGCCTGTTTAGCCCAATCCCTGTTGGCCCTAGTGCGGCTAGCTGGGAACAATAGGGGCATTAGCTTCATTTCCTATGCCTATTTATCAATCGTTAGTTAACAGAAGCATTCGAAAAATAATTTTACGTAGTCATTATATATTTAGCGGTAGTCAGTAATGGATTTCACTGGTAAGTTGACTAATTTTCTATATTTCCCCCAATAGCGTTGTTGGCTAGCTACAAAGGTACAGCGGCTGTTGAGCTGTGCAATTCTAGTAGCTTCAGCCTTGTCGCGATTAAATAACTATATACATAAATAAATATAACCAGCTTAATACCTTTCCGGATAATTTAAAAACATCGTTTTCACCCATGGCAGCTGTTTTACAGGAAAAACTGCCTATATCATTTCGATGGCTTGGTTTACTTCCTTGCCTCCTGGGGCACGAATTAGCCTGATCGCGACCTAAGTTTATGACTTTGCGACCAGCTAAAGGGAAATAAAAACCATATTTTTTTTAAATTACACTTTCGTAATATGATAAGTCTTATGAAATATTTACTCGTTTTATTTTAATGTCTAAAACAATGTGCGATCGCTACCGTTTGGCCTACTTAGCTAGCTTGCTAGCTTATAAAGAGCAAGTGAACATATCCGGGAAACTACATTTTTTAAAAACGTATTTAGTATCTCATTTTAAAATGTATCTTATAAAAAAGTAAAACTAAGTAGAGGTCCATTGGCAGGCTGAGTACCGAGTACGTTTTTCATTTCGTGTGATTAGGCTTTAGGCTTCAGCCAAGTAAATCTGCACTAAACTCCATTTGGCTTTTGTAATTAAACACGTCGAGGGACGCTGCTAATGTGTTATATAACAAATGGTATAA
Source organism: Petrocephalus schoutedeni (assembly GCA_026780765.1). Classification (NCBI taxonomy): domain Eukaryota; kingdom Metazoa; phylum Chordata; class Actinopteri; order Osteoglossiformes; family Mormyridae; genus Petrocephalus; species Petrocephalus schoutedeni. The sequence continues at coordinate 17,261,375 of JAODKL010000044.1, read as the reverse complement.
TTTAATCTTTATATTGCTTTGATATCAGCAAAGCTATTAGCAACATTGCTAAAAACGTATGATTATTTGCGCTAGCATATATATTTCGCTTCTTTAGTGTATTTCTTAGCTAGATGAAAGTGTAATTTCTGTGTGTGGTTGGCACGCATCGATAGTTATCCATAGCAAAATGACTAATCTAGATCTGTCATTTAAGGGACCCGTGTCGATGTAAGCCTGATGTCCTTAAAATGATATTTATTACTTCTATCCTTGCTTTTGTTTGTATCCCAGTGAACTGGGCGTAACTGACCTCAGGGTCGGTTATGATGTATCCAAGAAGGCTCTGCTTTCTTAAATTACCCCGCTTGGTATAATACGCAAGTTGGAAAAAAAAATGCAAACTGGAGAAGAATTTAGCAGTTAGGATGCCAATTTGTGTTGACTGAAGTGTAGTTTGTATACTCCAGTTATATATTCAATTATACAAATGTAGTACAATTTAGCATGTGTCCCTGCAATGGATGTACCATGACATTTCGTTTCTTTTTCAGGTTTATATTTCACACTATGTGATGAATGTCTACAATGTCAGAATATATTGAAAATCATTGACGTTTCGGAAGTTCTTAATTTTTTTTTGTGTGATTCCAGTGGAATCTGGATTTTTGTTTCTTGTTTTTAAAAAAAACAAAAGGCATACAGCTAAGAAGATTTATGTAGATTAAATTTGTTACAATGCCTGTACAAGCACCACAATGGACGGAGTTTCTGCTGTGCCCCATATGCACTCAAACTTTCGAGGACACCATCCGTAAGCCCATTAGCTTGGGCTGTGGCCACACTGTTTGCAAGATGTGCCTGAACAAACTGCACCGCAAGGCATGTCCATTTGATCAGACCACCATCAACACTGACATCGAGCAGCTCCCGGTCAACTCTGCTCTCCTACAGTTGGTCAGCGGACAGGTAAATCATGTCCATCTTACTTTTTTGTCCTCTAACTCAATGTTTCCTAGTCCGGTCCTCGGAGACCCCCAGAGAGTCCACGTTTTTGCTCCCTACCAGGAGCTGTGACCATCTGGCAGGGAGCTGGGAAGGAGCAAAAACGTGGACTTTCGGGTTGGGAATCACTGCTAAAACTGACCACTTTTGAGTTGTAACTAATCATTAGTCATATTGAAGTTCTTAAAATGTAGTACTCCCAGCATTCACTTTGACTGTCTGTTTTGTGTGTTATCTGTCAGCTGCAGGGCACATTTGTATAGCCTGCTAAGGTAGTTAAAGAAATGAGTGTAGGGAATCAGTATTGTTCAGTATTGTCTTGCTTGGCAAGCCAGTATTCCACTTTTATATTTAGGTTTTGTTTTTAGATTTGTATAAAAGCTTTCTTTAAATTTGTTGTTGCCATCTTAAATCTCCAACTCCAAAGAATATTTTAGAAATTAAGATATTTTAGAAAATGGATAAATACAATAATTGTATTAACTCAAATAAGAGTTGTGCTCTAAGAGTGGTTACCTTGCCTTCCAGGACAAAAACATTAAATATTTGATAGTGTTACAATGATTTGATTTTCTATTTTAATTTTTAATTTGGTAATGTCACTTGCTTATTTGAAAGTATATACTCTGTTTTTACTCATGCCAGAGAGGTCTGTTTGCTTTGAATGGGTAATATTTTATGTACAAGCATGAATATTGCATGCTTTAGACAAAAATCAAACTGGTTGTAAAGCCCTTATTGCAGTTTTCTTTGCTTTTGTTTATACCTTTTTTAAGGAATGACTGTAAAATGTTGAATAACTCTTACGTGTAGTGCAATATATCATATCAGTAATTACTTGAAAAGAGGTTCTTCTTGAGTTCAGTATCTGTCCAGAAAGTTTTGATATGGTTTAAATTGAGACTGTTTAGCATTTATAAATATCAGTGTTTCTACTATATTTGTTGATACTCAGGATTGAGTGCCTGCTAAATGTAAAAGTTTAGAAATAAAGTATGACTGAGATAATGTATTAGTTCCTCAGACTTTCTAAAATTTATATAATTAAGTAATTAATTTTTTTACACTTTCTCTCAACTAAGCATTGAATATGTAGAAACTTGATTGAGTTAGTGTGACCGGTTTGTTAATTAGTGGCAAATAGTTTGATTATACTTTTAACTGTTGCTCAATGCAAGTAATTGAACTAGTGGGAAAGTATGATCCTTGTCTGTTTTAATGGCTGAGCCATTTTCTCATTTCTTATTTGCAAATCAGACTTTTAAGAAATGATTTCCTTTGTTTCCAGGTTCCTGTGCAACAGCCTGTTACCTTGTTGACTGGTGCAGAAGAGACAAAGCACTATCATGAAGCCCGCAAGTGTGTGGAGGAGCTGGCGCTCTACCTTAAACCCCTTAGCAGCACCAGAGGTAAAACACTAGCACTATATTGCAACGCTACAACAATCATTTATACTGTATATGATGTAAGAATCTGCTGAATGGAGAAAGAATCTGCCTTTTTCCTAGGCTACATCCACTGCTTCAGCTCTTATACCACTGTCAGAGTGTTTAAGGTGGTTTAATACTTTTCGCTAATGTATGAAAAGCTGTTAGGGGTCTCGTTTGACCTCTGCCCCTTTCCCCTGTCTGTCCCTAGTTGTGACTCTGAGCAGCGTGTCCCAGAGCATGCTGAGCCGTCCCATGCAGCGCAAGCTAGTCACCCTGGTGCACTGCCAACTGGTCGAGGAGGAGGGTCGTGTCAGGGCAATGAGGGCCGCCCGGTCCCTGGGGGAGCGCACTGTTACTGAGCTCATCCTGCAGCATCAGAACCCTCAGCAACTCTCCTCTAACCTGTGGGCTGCGGTGCGGGCACGAGGCTGTCAGTTCCTGGGTCCAGGTAAGACATGGGACCAGTTATTCTATTCCCTGGCTTTTGGGGAATACGTTTGGTTTTAACACTGGTCCACCACTGCCACAGACACTTTGGTATGTGAACCAATAATTCAAAAACCATTTGAGAGATCTTTTTCAAAGTTTGCACAAGCATTGTATGAGTGAGGATCTAAAACTTTTTAAAGAAACAAGTTTTTTTTTTTTTTTGAGACAAGCACTGCCCCAAAGCAGTGCTACAAAGTGATGGCAAAATAGCTCAAAAAGTTTTTGATGGATGTGACATTTTCAGACTTTGAAGAGCCATTGTATGGATGCCAAAGTGGAACTGTTTCTGAAGCTACGCTGCTTAGTGGCTGCAAAGGGAAGAGTGAAATCAGATTACATTTAACCTTGTGAATGAGTCTAAACTATTACAGCTTCACAAAACATTATATGGATGAAGATCTACATCTTGTTTAATTCTTTGACAACATAAGTTCAGCTGTCAGGCAATAGATGCCAGTATTCCTTGTTGTTTGGTAGGCAAGGAATTGGTATACTCTAAGTGAAAGTGAAATGCATTGTTTTGTAAATACTGATCTAGTTTCCCTCTCATTTGTTTACGTAATTGAGCTTGTATACATGTGGGACTTCACTGTGTTCTTGGGCCTTGGGTCTGTCGGCTTCGCAACAGCAATGATATCTGCCTACAATTTATTTAACTAATGTCGCCCCAGAGTAATTCCACCCTGATGGTGGAGCTCATAGAAATAAGTAAGATATTGCACACAAAAGGGGGGTATTGCACGCAGTTGGTAAGATATTGCACTGAAAGAGTTATTTCACTAAAAGTAGACACAGAATGGATGTGAAGTTGTAGCGCTCTCACGTGTCTGCCTGTGGTGTGTTAACTGTCCATATAATGTCCATGGGGGAGGTGGGGGTTATTGTATTTCCTACCCACCTTAATTTGTAGGTGGTGATGCTCGCTGGCCTGTGGTAATATATATAAACATGGCTTCTGCTTCCCTTTTGCAGCGATGCAGGAGGAGGCTTTGAAGCTGGTCTTACTAGCACTTGAAGATGGTTCAGCTCTATCCCGAAAAGTCCTGGTGCTCTTTGTGGTGCAGAGACTGGAGCCTCGTTTCCCCCAAGCATCTAAAACCAGCATTGGGCATGTAGTGCAGCTTCTGTACCGGGCCTCCTGCTTTAAGGTATATTTCTCTTCTTTCCAGAACGTATCAGTTGTAACACCCAGCCTTAATAACAGACCCCTGTGAAAACATGTCTTCTGATGTCAGGTGACAAAGCGAGATGAGGACTCCTCTCTGATGCAGCTCAAAGAAGAGTTTCGCACGTATGAGGCCCTGAGACGAGAACATGACTCACAGATTGTGCAGATTGCGATGGAGGGGGGTCTACGCATCGCCCCTGACCAGTGGTCCTCCTTGCTCTATGGGGATCAATCCCACAAATCACACATGCAGTCTATCATTGATAAGGTACATATTATTGGGCTGTTTGTAGTTATCCTATTAAGCCACCATCCCTGACATAAATTACTTATTAGGAAGATATTTGAGTGACATGAATTCATCTTAAAATGTTCTGAGATCATTCTGTTGGTCCCTTAAACTTAGACTATGCCTAGTAAATTAATATATTTTAGATGTACAGTCGATGGATGTGAGCAGGTGGATTAAATGGAATTTTGTTAGATTCCAATAAAGGGTAAAGGGGAATCGAAGGAAGTCAACAGCGAAATACTCTGTCGAATCTGTGCAAAGGCTGTTTACTAATGGTTGCCTGCCTGCTTTAGCTGCAGACTCCAGCCTCGTTTGCGCAGAGTGTGCAGGAGCTGACCATCGCTTTGCAGAGGACGGGGGACCCGGCCAACCTCAACCGGCTGAGACCTCATTTGGAGCTTCTGGCAAACATTGACCCTAGTCCAGGTCAGAATAACCCTGTGAAGTGCTAATGGTGTGGAAGGAGGTTTCGGCACTCATAGTGGGCGGGTTTAATAAATGCCTGGTTTGTCCAATAAATAAACATTCGTTTTTTTCCTCTGTAGTTGTGTATAAACAAAGCATTCACGGGCTGTTAATTTAGTGCTAGAGTATGCATGCATTTAAGTTGTTTTCTGTGAAAACATTATGCACATATTAATGCATAGAAACATCGTGATGTCTGTCACCCATCCGCATCGTCCATCAGCCCAACCATATTCCCTAGACAGATAAGTGATGGTGAAAGTGAAGCTACTGAGAGAGAGACGGCAAAAAGACCATAACCATAATACCATGCTACACCGCAAAAAGAGGGTGTGACCAAATCAAATCATATTAAACGGGTGTTTCTCTTTTTTCCTCAGTAAATAAATGTGAATGATTAAATGCCACTTAATTTTACAATATACAGGGCTCCTGACTAACTATTCCAGTGGTAGCATTGGTGCTACCAAATTTCTTAGTTGGTTACCCCGGCACATGATTTGGTCGCACCCTTTCTTTTTGGTGTACCATGGTATTATGGTTGAAAGCGGTATGCATGTAGGGAGAGAACAACTAAAAAAAAAAAGATGCACCATGGCAGTGAACAAGGGGGAAAAAAACCTTCAATCACCATGTGAAATGGTTGCATATGTGACCGTTTTGGTCACAGTCTAGAACCTTGGTATATGCATTTTTTTTTTAAACCACAGTGATATTGTTTCCACAGTCACGGAATCTCTTCTGATGTGGGTTTAGTGGTAGAACAAAAAAAATTGTTTGTGCAGGACAATTACATTTTCTTTAATCATTAATCTGATTTATACTGGCTAACACCAACTGTCATTTTAATATCCTACCTAATAACACCCATGGAATTTGTAGCTACAATTTACCGAGAGGGTACTCACAGTTCACCAGCAGTCAAATATGGCATGATTTATAATTTTTTCCTTTTTTTCTTTTTGTCTTTTATCAGATGCTCCCCCGCCCACATGGGATCAGTTGGAGAAAGGCCTGGTGGCAGTAAAGACAGTGGTGCATGGCTTGGTAGATTTCATCCAAAACCACAGCAAGAAGGGCACTGAGCAGCAGCAGGTTTGTCATTCTTCTTCTAGGCTCTCGTTCTCCTCAGACCTTCTAGATCTATGAATCCGCATGTCTGACCTTTCTCTCCTATCCTCAGCCTCCACAACACAGCAAGTACAAGACGTACATGTGCCGGGATATGAAGCAGAAAGGCGGCTGTCCCCGGGGGGCCAGCTGTACATTTGCCCACTCTCAGGACGAGCTGGAGAAGTGAGTGTTGCTCACTAACCCGTGGAGGGCATTTGTTAGGTCCGTCGTCTTCTCAATGTCCTTAATGTGTGTTTTTTTTTTCCCTCCAATCCATAGATACCGGAAGATGAACAAACGCCTGACAGCCCGCCGCCAGCTCAGCCAGTCCCTGACTCAGCTGAACGAAGTGGGTCACCCCTGTTCTCCTGGCCTGCTGCCTGATGATGGCAGTCTGGTAGACAGTGTTGCCCACAAGACCACCTCGGTAACCAATGGTATTGTGGCTGCCGGATCTGGCTCATCCCTGAACCAGCTAATTTCCCGAAGCACTGACCCAGGGTATGATCCCAGCCGAAAGCCTGCAAAGCTGGACTCGGTGAGCCTGAGTGCTCCAGGATCACCGCCTGACTCGTAAGTAGGAGAAATGTCATGGTGTCTACCATTCCCTCATATTAGGACTCCAACAGGTCAAGGAATTTCTGGAGTATCATGAAATTTAAGCAGTTCTATTCACATCATGGGAAGTCAGGGATTTGATCATTTTTTAGGCTATGTATTTTTTCCATCTTTAGATGTACTGCCGATGAATGCTTTGGTAATAAATACACAATTTACAGAAACAACATTGTCATGGTTTATTTTATAGGAGAAAGTCATAGTGAAGTGCTGTTCAGTGGGCTTTTCAGACCCATTGCCTTTTGTCTGGTTCACAGCTGTTCCTGTATTATGTTTGCAGTTTCAATAGTAAACAGTTTCAAAATGAATTCAGTTTCCCTGCTGTACTGAAATTGCCGTTAATCAAAGCAGATAGCCGTACTCATGTCTAGGTGTCCATGTACAGTGATGAGGCTGTAATCTTTGTTTTAGCAGCAATTATTTTGGCGTGGAGGCCTGAAAACGGTCTGTCTTTATAAAGATATTGCTGTTTTTCTTTATGCAGGCTGGATACCCTTTCCAAATCTGTGATGGCTGGGACTCCACATACGATATCCCATCCTAGGATGCGAGCTGATCTCCCCGTGACGAAACCGATGCCTCTGGTCCCCAGGGGACCCCAGATATACTCTCCGCAGCAGCTCGACATGTTCTACCCAGAGCCAAGGCCGCCTGTCTCAGCATCGCAGTATGAGTATCCCACAGGTACCGTCCATCACTGTCACATCCTGTGAGACGGAATGCTGAAGTTTGTCAGAATCCATTGGCAGACTATAAAGTCAAAGCAAAAACAGTTCTTTATTTTTATTAATAGCGCTGACCACCCTCATGTGAAGTGAATGATGTTGACTTGATGGTCTTTTAGAAACAGTGTATTGAAAGGTCTGGGACATTTTAACCGCCGGCTAATATTTGATACATTGGAAGGTTTGTGGCTTTCCCTTTCTGCGATCGCTCTCAGCAGGGAGGGCAAAACGAGTCATACTCTGAAAACTTTTTATTCGGTTTGGCAGCTTATAAAAACTTAAAATCCGAAACGGATCAAAATGAATAAAAAAAAAAAGGAATAGGCCCACATATGAGCCCTTACTTTACTCTCACTTAACACGTAACATTTCCATTCCATTCTTTTTTTTAACCAGTGGAAACACGGCCCGTGTTATCCGAAGGCACCAAGCAAGAACCAGCCCAGCACTAGCTCCATGTTGATAGAAGCGAGACATCAGATCTTTATCCCTGCCCATTTCTTCCATGTCAACTATGCATACCCAATGTTGGCTTACTTGCTAATATATCCCAGGCTTTGACACACCGCTTATACAAGATATTTGCATCATTCACTTCACATGGGGGTGGTCATGTTTTGGTTTTCAGTGTATATATTTAAAAATATCTGGAATTAATTCAGCTTAAGCAAGGAGAAGTACAGGGTTGACGTATTTGGCCACTTAGTACATCTCACTTTTACCTGCAGAGCTGCTTTGAGGGTGGACATGTTGGGTTGGTGTTCAGAGAAGCCTGTCTGCATGCTGCTGTTCTCTTGAGCTCTTTAATTTTGTACCTGTAATTTTCCTACCATTCTCTTGGCCCATTGACATGACCCAAAAGAGTTTCTAATCCAAGGAAAGCAAGTATTGAAGCATTCCTGTTTTCCTACAGCATATCTGATACGAGGTTTGTTGCCCTTTTAACCAGGTAATCCATATGGTTACCAGCCAGCGCAGTTTGTCCAAGCCCGCTACATCCGCAATCCTCCGCCTCCTGCAGATTCGGGCCTTCCCCATTACCAGGACCCCTATCAGAGCTACGGCACCGAGCGTCAGTACTCCAGCACGCAGGGCCCCCAGTTCCCAGCGGTGCCGCAACAAGCATACCCCTCTCACTATGACGGCCGTCGCCATGCGCCCTACACGGCCCCTCCTCCACTGCAGCCCTTCCCTCCGCATGACGACTTGGTGAGAATCAGCCCCGTTCCTGTTGATGTGTCCCTGCAAGCC
>JAODKL010000044.1:17124585-17143611 GCA_026780765.1 Petrocephalus schoutedeni | reverse complement strand
CTGATAATGGGCCTCTGTATGCCAATTAAGATATTACACAGAAAATCAGCCATTTCCAGCTACAATAGTCATTTACATTATCCATGTCCATACTATATTTCTGACTAACTGTTAATTTAATGGACAAAAAACAGCTATCTTTTGGAAACGGCTATTGAACGGTAGTGTATTGCTAAGAGGTTTTCAGTGCAGGCACTCACTGCGGCCAGCCCTCCCCAGTGGACACGGTAAACAAGGTGAGCAGAGCCCACACAATGTTGTCGTAGTGGAACTCGTGTCTCTTCCACTCTCTCTTTTTCACTTCCTTCTTGTCCTTCTCGTAATCAATGTAGTAGCCCCTAAGAGACAGAGAACCACGTAAAAGCGCCTAAACAGCTGAGCAAGCTTTCCGATACATCAGACATCTTTGGCACCATTATCCAGAGGAGACATTTTTAAATATTAAATAATAATTAATAAATAAAAAAAAGTTTAGTTTCAACATGGTAAATGGCTGACATTTACAAATGCAACTCAACAGATGTACTGATGTACTTCTGCCTACAGCAGCAATGACCCCAACCAACCTCACCGTCTGCTTCCTTGCTTTCAGACTGAAAATGAGGTTAAACTGAGATTTCTTTACAATTACAGCATGTAATGCCTTGGCGAGAGCCTGGCGAAGACATGACCTCCTTGAAAATGTGACTTAAAACGGGCATTTCGGCAGACACCTACTGACACTCCTTCTGGGTGTCCTTAGACCCATCTGTGCAGTAGAAGAACTTCCCTTTGAACAGCTGCACAGCGATAACGGCGAATATGAACATGAAGAGCTTGTAGACTATGAGGATGTTGAATACATTCTTCAGGGAGGTGACCACACAATCAAAGACGGCCTGTGCAGAGGAGATGGACAAATAGGATATCAGGTTACGAAACCGAAAGGGGAAACGAGAGAAGAAATGTAATTATGAACCGATCACTTGGTCCATATCATTGTCTGACGCAAGTTCTGGGAAGGTTATTTCATTTTGTGCGCTGGATCCCTTTGAGAGTCTAACTGGGGCAGCAGCATTTGCTGTTTCTGGGCACAAGACACACTTGGCCCACATAGCATGGAAAAGCTGATCAACACATTTCCTGCAGGACAGGGAGCCATGGTAAGAGAAGCACTAACAACTGCATGTCTGCCTGAACCACCAACACTCGCAGGGAGTTAAATCAACACTGTATGCTCCTAACATCAGTCCCTTCCCATAAATAGCCAGTGTTTTCTGTATGTTTGTATTTGCCGAGCGGGGTCTTTAACATAAACGCTTATTCTGGATATCCTGTCCCAACCCACAAAAACAAATCTGGCAAGGTTAACATGCAAAGGTTTGGTTTTTTTGTGTCATCTCCTAATTCCCGTTTTGTTTGCTAATTGCTATGAAAGTAACCTATTTGGTTAAACAAAATGAATGTGTGGAATAAAATGCAAGGGCAAACTGAACCTCATGCCCTACTTCCCGATGAATCTTTATTCACAAGGGTTTCTTTCTACTCCTCTGTTACCAGGCATACTGACCTAGTATCTCTTGTAATGGTTCCCATTTAGAACAATTTTCAATGCCAAACATGCATAAATAATACATTTACCGCCAAATAATCACATCATCAGAACATCATCATATGACAGTTATTACTGCTATTGAATGGTCATTCAGTTTTTAAATGATTGTTATAGTTATGAATATGATTATGTTTATTCTTTCTGTATCACTCAGCTTTAGCCCAGCATTCACAGCAGTACACAGCAGCCCCACCTTCAATTTGGGCAGTCTTTTTATCGTCTTCAGGGGACGCAGGACACGTAAAACACGTAAGGATTTAATCGTCTTGATGTCACGCCCTTTGTTGTTCCTGCAGACATAACACACCACATATGTACAATTAATATATATATATATATAGATAGATAGTACTGTGTGCAAAGGTCTTAGGCAGTCAAAGAAAATGATGTTTAAATTATCTCCATGTTGGTGTAAAACTGAATTTTTTCTAAGTGTGTCAGCTTAACAATTTCAAAACCTCTGGTAAAAGCACCCCCGTATCTGTAGCAACCATCCAATATACCAATATATTTTTTAACTACAACCATTAGCATGATGGTAATTAGGATAATCAATACCTCATTTAGTTATAACTCATTGAGTTATAAACTAATTAAATGTATTAATTATGTGAGCTGGTAGTGAAATTTTCTGAATACATTGTATGGCTGAACTGCTGAACTGCTGTGTAAAAGTCTTAGCCAGTCAAATAAATCACATGATCTTTAATTATTTGTTATTATGTCTGTGAATGTGGTCCATTGTTAGATTGGTCCCCACAGTGTTACACACACACACAACACACACACAAGTGCAGGCACACACATCAAACACAAAATGGGCTGGATTATGGCCAGTATAAAATGTCACAACCACAAATAAGAAATATAAAAAGTTTTCTTTACCCCATCAAATTCCTGGTGGCCCACAGAGAAACAATCCACAGGAAAAACAGAAAAAATAAGAGTATAGAGAAACACTGAAACTGCACTTCTTAGGAGGAACATCTACATTCACAGGGAAACCACATATTTGTTTGAATTAGTGAACAGTTTCAGAAATGTCACTTTAGATGTAATTTTCACATTATATATTTCTTCAATTCAGTTAGGAAATACTTTACCAACAACAAATTATTACTGACAAAAAGTGCAAATTGCACAGCCATTTTTGTTCCAAATACTGGTGATCATAATTGAAACACTGCGGTATATGAATGTTCCATGTAATTGTTTGTGTGCTGTCATTCAATTGGTTTGACTCACGTTAGGGCAAAGGCTATCAGAGCGCCGATAACCACAATAAAGTCCAGGATGTTCCACAGATCACGAAAATACGAGCGGTCATGTAGGATCAGACCCTGGTCGATCATCTACAGAAGACATACATGACATAACTTAACCTCTTCTTGAGACAACATGCACCAGTTGAATACATTTTTTTATGTCATTAAGGAAGCACAGACCTTAATTATCATTTCAAAGGTGAAGACTCCTGTGAAGACATAGTCGAAGTAACGAAGAACCTGCAATGCAGAAAACAAACGCCTTTGTATTGCCGAACCAACGCACAATGCTGTGAATTAGTACCTACTGTATACAATGTTAGCTGTCTTTGGATTAGACGGTTTATGTTGATTGCCCGGCATTCAGAGAGATTCCACTTCACAAGTTGATTCCAATACTTCCAAATTTTGCCCACCCTTGTTCCAAAATTATTTCATAATTTCACTACTTCTACTTTTTTATACAGTCTTGATTGATTTCCCCCCATCATTTCTATCGTCTCAATTTTCTCAATGATCATTGAAGTCGTCTTACTTGTTAATTTGTGAGAATAACAACAGCTGCCTATCTGAAACAACCGCATAATGTATGTTTCTGTTGGGACTGACAGAGCCACATAACAAAATGATTGGAGGATGGAATGGGGGTTTATCAGAACCCTTGGAATTTAAGACATTGGACAAACAGAATAAACCCCCAAAACTAACTGTCTGACTAAACCCCCAAAGTAACGTTCTGACTAATAAAGGACCAACATGTAAACTATGAAGGTATTGACCACTGACAGTTCTCTCTTGCTCTCTCTCGATTGGTAGGTTACTTTATGTCAACAGTAGTTAGTAATTTACTATGAGTACAGCGGCTTCTGGCCTGATTATACTCCACACCGGAACATCCATACCCACCGGCATTTCAAAAACTGTGAAATATGCTTAGTCATAGACAGATGGAGCTAAAGCCTGTCTAGTAAAGACAAACCATAAATTTTATCCAGTCTAAATTTTACTAACGAAAAAAATCTAGTCCTTGAACAGTGTTTAATTGGCACATTGTTAATCTGTGTGACATGCAAAATGAATTGCAAGTATCAGGTCTCACTTTGTTCCACTCTGAGTTGGTCGATACAGGGTCTTCTGCTGCCAGGGCGATGCTACTGGCCACGATAACCAGGAGAATGGACATTTCAAAGTACCGCAGGTTAACCACATAGTGACAGATCCGCCGGATCCTGGGTGAAGGGCATCAAGAAACCATTCATCATTATCATCAAGCTATTCAAATTAAGTACTAAACATTCAATACATGTTCCCATTCCCCACTGAACACAGATAACCATACTGTAGAATTTGCATGTACTCTAACGGGTTAGTAGACTGAGACCAAATAACTATACTCTAGACTTTGCATGTACTCTAATGGGTTAGTAGACTAAACACAGATACCCAAACTCTATTATTTGTATGCACTCTAACAGGTTAGTAGACTGAGACCAAATAACTATACTCTAGACTTTGCATGTACTCTATTGGGTTAGTAGACTAAACACACATACCCAAACTCTATTATTTGAATGTACTCTTATGGGTTAGTAGACTGAGCACAGATAACCATACTCTAGAATTTGTATGTACTCTTACGGGTTAGTAGCCTTAAAGATGAACATGCTATCTGGCGGCACAGCTTTGGGTACTGTCTTTACTTCTTCCTCCTCCTCCTCTTCCTCCTCTTCTTTCTCCTTATCAGAACTGGCAGCCTCAACATCTTTACTGTTCACTGCAAGGCAAGGAAAACCCTCCCAGGCATCTACCATCATTCACAACATTGCATGCCAGTCATGAAAACAGACATGGGCCATCAGAATGAAATCACAGTTCTTGTGCAAGACCCCGCAGAGTGTTGTTCTGTTGGTCTCTGTCTATGAGACTGAAGTGTCATGTAAAAGGAAGGGTGTGAAATAATACTAGCAGGCCAAAACAGGGTATTATCAGATGGTTATTATGGAGTAGCTAACTTCAGTCTCTGAGGTGTGTTGTATACCTCCGTGCTTAAGATCTGAGTATGAAGTAACTATTTGGTTAGCAAATTACTGTTGTGTGGAGCTGGCTGTGCATATTTGAAAAATATTCATCTGTCAAGTGGCTTACATGGATAAAATTAAGACTGTTTAATTTCAGTTCTGTATCATTTGGCTCTGTTTTGTTGTTGGCATAAGATTTGCATATATTAGTACATTCGCGTAATTCTGTATGTATTATGAGTGCGATTCTTAATGTATTCACCGTGGGTTTGAGACTGTCCACTTAGACGGCCTGATTTAATATAATGAGAGTTAGGGTGAATGATCTTGCACAGGTTTAAATAGAGATGGAGTCCAATGATGCCCAGCCCAGTTTCCTTATCTCCTTATGTCCAAATTGCACCTAGCCAGAGTGCAGCTCTGCCTCCTCCAATATCATTTTTTCCCTCTCTTTTATTATTCCAGCATTTTGTAAAAGATTCAAAGTGAATGGTTAAGAAAAGGTCTCTTTGTGCTAAAAAAAATGTTTCTTTATCAGCTTTAACGTTAATTTTTATTAGTAGCTCTGACCAGACATTAATTTCTTGAATGGATAAAATATTCCTCTATATGACGCCGTGCTTTCTGTCCCGTATTTATGTATTTTAATCTCTTTCGCTTACCATACTGCTGCCAAAACTTCACTTAGCAACACTCTGTGAGAAGCAAGATGCGTGTAAAAAGCAATTCATGCACAGCTTGATATTTTAATGCAATTTCATAGGGACATTACGAATGAATAAGCAAGAGTATTATTTGTAGTCGTAAGCCATTTTGACTTAACCCCTGATCTACAGTAGGCCTGTGTGCACTTGCTGCTTCCTGTGATATGTATGATAGTATACAATTTATATATTTCACACAGACTATATACTCTATGTATGTAATTATATATTATATTTATACTTTTATTTATATTTCCTGTCGTATGTATAGCGGAGACAATTCTTTGTCTGTCTGTCTGTCTGTCTGTCTGTCTGTCTCTCTGTCTGTCTGTCTGTCTGTGTCTCTCTGTCTGTCTGTCTGTCTCTCTGTCTGTCTGTCTGTGTCTGTCTGTCTGTCTCTCTGTCTGTGTCTGTCTGTCTGTCTGTCTGTCTGTCTGCCTGTCGTTTCTGGCACTCGCATGCCCGCAGTACCTGTCATAGGCGTCAGCTCCATCAGCGGCTGAGCCCCAGGCACTTCTATCACCACGCTGGCGTTGGGCTCCAAGCCTTCTCGATTCAGGGAGGTGGCATTGTTCTCATTCTCCCCCATTACCATGTTGAGGTCCAGAACCGCCATGCCACTCTCCTCCATGAGCTGTGGACCAGCGTTCTGGCTCTCGTCCAGCTCCAGCACGTGTGCGGAGGGCAACATGGGCTTAGTCTCTGAGAGGTCAGCAAATGCGGGAAATTCCCGAGTGGCATCATTCAGCCTGTAAATACGGGGAAGATTTACTGGGATAAACGGATTAAAATATTATGGCTTATGTTCCATACTCCAGGGGTATGTCTTTTCCTTGAGCAAAACAAAACACAAAGCCCTGTAACTGTCTAGGCAGGAATCCCCCTTGGTAGATGTAGACGTCCAGGAGGGGGGAGTCCCCCGCGGTAGATTTTACTAACTTTGGGGTGGTTCGTCAAGCCAGGGGAGCAGGGGGCTCCACCAATTCTGTGTCCTTGCTTTAGTCTATCCTGTAAAGTTTCTATATGTCCATCAAACAAAAGTAGGTTCCCTGAAAGCCTTTTTGAAACTCAATTATTAGATAGTGAGTTTAAGTTGGACAAACAGATTAACTCTGTAGTTAAAGCAATTCTTTTTTCAACGGAGGTTAAACTCTTTTTATCTTTCACTGATCTGGAGAAGGTTACGCGTGCATTGTTTTGGTCTCTCCTGGATTATTGTAATGCTGTTTATGCAGGTATTAGCCAAGGTTGGCTTTCATGCCTGCAGACTACCTAGAATGCTGCAGCACCTCTTCTTAGAGGCACATGTGATCGTGAGCACATCACTCCTGTACTGGCATCTTCATGGTTTAGGATAAATTTTCAAATTTTGTTACTTGTTTTTGAATAACTGCATGGTCAGGCTCCTGCTTACATTTCTGACCTACTGCAACCTTATCTTCCACTGAGACCACTGAGGTCAGCAACTACTTTCTTCTAGACTGAAGCAAATGGGTGATCAGGCATTTACAATCATTGCCCCCAAGCTTTGAAATGAATTAATCCTCTGTGTAAAGCAGGCGCCCACGTTGCCACAGTACTGCCATCTCTTAAGTCTCATCTAAAACGTATTTTTATTACTTAGCTTTTAACTTCGTTTAAGCATTTTTTCCCCTGTATTACTTATTTCTGTCTCCGTTTTTAATTATCTGTTTTGTTTGTGTCAACCCCACTTTATTTGACCCTGCTTAGATCCCAAGAGTCAGTCGCTTCTGGTGCGGCAGTTGTTTATATTGGGGCACTTCGTTATGTTTAATGTATTTGTCGCTTGTTGTTAGATGTGTATGTGACTCACAGATCATATTGTGGCGTACGCTGGTCGGCTGCGGTCATTTTAAATGGGCTTTATAAATAAACTTGAACATCGAGTAACTGCAAGTTGAACAAGTTTATTTATAATTTAAATGAAGAATTCGGTCAGACTAGAAATAAAAAATAAAAAAATGTCTCTGTTGGTGGCATGATGTCCTTTGTGTTTCTTATTTGATCTCCCAAAAAATTTTATTTTTATTTTATTTATTTATTTTTTTTGGGGCACGGTATGTGTCTAATTTTGTTCTGCAATGAATGGAAATTAAAAATACTATCACAAAAACAATAAATAAAATAAAATAAAATAAAGAGAATTTTCCCTATCAGAGCAGCTAAATAGTGAGCAAAGAGACTTGGGGTCCCCCTTACCTCTGCTGCTCTTCGTCTTTCTCCGTCTGAGTGTTGTCTCCTTCCTCAGCCTCTGCATCCTCTTTCTCTTCGGGGGGCCTCCTTTCCTGGCTAGCGGCATGATGGCTCTCCTTATGGGCCTCTCTGGCCCTGCCGTCAGAGCGGGACTCCCGGTGCCGATGCTTCCTGGGTCGTGTCCCGTCCTCGGGGGCTAAGGTATTCCCCGAAGGCGGCCGGAACCTGCGAGCCCCCCGCTGCCGCCTGTCTCCGGACCGAGGGCTCCTCCAGCCATCCTGTGACAGGTGGCAGTGGTTCGTCACACCTAGCCTGTCTTCCGTCCCTGGTAAAGGCAGCGGCTTTGAATCTGAGGGGTTGGGAAGCGACATGACTAAGGGGTTGTCTGGTGGGGACATGATGATAGACATGGGGGGCTCGGGGATGGACATGGGGGGCTCGGGGATGGACATGGGGGGCTCGGGGAGTGGCATTGCCACCGACATAGGTGACTCCGGCAGAGGCATGCCCGTCGACACGGGTGACTCTGGAAGCTGGCGCAAGCTGGAGCTGGACGTGTAGGTGGCCTTGCGCTGATGGTGACAGCTGCCCGGGGTGTCCAGCTCCTCGCTGGGGCTGCTGAACAGGACTTCCCGGCTGGCCATCTGCCTGCGCTTGCGCAGCTGGTTGGCTCTCTGTTCCCACACCGTCGTCCGTTTCCTCCTGTCTCTCCTGGCCACGAAAGAGTTAGAGGCATTGAACTGCTGCTCGTCTCCCCCGTCAGCCTGCTCCTCCGCCTCCGTCTCGGCCACATAGGCAGGCCGGCTTCTGTGAATGGCCCGCTTCCTGTACAGGTACGGCCGCCTCCTCCTGCTGGAATAAAAGATGAGAAATGTCGTCAGCACGGGCAGCGAGTACGACCCTCCAGAGTACCCATTAATTAGCATTCATTTAAACATTGTAATAAATAGATTCAAATTATGCACAGGTTCTCTTTTCATTGATTCATTCATGTATGTGAAATGACAGTGTACAAAGAAAACATTCAAATACTACTAATTGACTTTTCCAAGGGTTCTGATTTTCAAATCTTGGTAAACAGGAAAAACATTTAAACAAATTTTAAAATCAAATAAAAATTTAATTGAAAGGACCAGAAAACAAAAAAAAAAAAAACCAAAGACAAACAACGTGAAAACACAGACGATATCCATACAAACATTTAAAAAAATTTTTTTAAAGATTGGAAAACATTTACCGAGTTAAGAAAATCAGACATGTTGAGTGAGAAGATAAGGGAACAGACATTACTTACTCGTACTTGTACTCTTGTGTAGTCCGTGAAAATCAATGAGCGATTGGTTGAAAACAAGACATTAGTGTATTTGTGAACATAGACAAAACAATCGCAGTGACAAAGTCCAAATGTGACATAAACAATGAATTATGTTTTTAGTAATCATTTCTGAATTCCTCAAACATAGGCCAAATGTTTAATTTGCTACTACTCTAGCAAAAAAACAAAACAAAAAAAAAATTCCACAAAACAGATATCGCTATGATGGAACCCAATCTCATTTTAGGATGGGGGCTAAGCTCAAAATCGCTTTGGTCTCTGTCACTTAGCAATCAAAGCTTTGTGTGTCGACAAGATGGCGCCAGCATCACAACACAACAACGTCAACAGGTACAATGCACAATATTTAAAGAACTCTGAAATGTTGAGACCTTAAAGGAAATGAGACAGTAATAAAACACATATAAATGATGCTCATTCACTAATGACATTTGTCTGAAGAATTCATTTTTTCTAGGTTTGATAGTCTGTTGTTTTTTGGTAGCTAAAAGTGTCCCGCAACCATGCTGGCCAGATGCATGCATTTGGTTGCATGATGGGACAAAAGGGTAAGGGGGTAGGGTTGATCACAGATATTTTAAACAAATCACACATGCTACATTGTGCAGATGTTTCCTGAATTCTGACTGTCAACATGCTGACCTCACTTCTAGCTCAGTCCTCTGTGCCTCTACCATTGCCAAAACCCATGTCACGTCAATTCAGATGCTACTATGAAACCAATACAGTCAAACTCTCATTTTAATCCTTCTGTGCTCCGTGGTGCTATGATATAACAAAGTACTCTAAGATGATACTATTTCAAATCCAGCAGTTTTGGCATAATACAGATCGTTTGTAAAATCTAATGTTTACGCTTATATTTGTTACATTATTACAGGTACAGGTTGTTACAGGTAATTTTCTATAAATTATTTAAAACTACGGAGATTACAAAATAAGTGAATGCACCTTGCTGAAATTCCAAAAGACCCAGAAACAATTTGGTAGGGCACTGTTTCTCTACCTTCTTTACCACAATGACTTGCCACATTCTAATGTAAAGTCTGCACTTCCAGGTTCCATGCAAAGTGCTAGTATCTTTCATGTCAAACATGCATATTTTTCAGTTGTAATGTCTTACATGCTTGCACATGCATTACACATGCACGAGTTTAGACTCTGTCCTTATATTACTTTGTGGAGCAAGATTTTCTGGAAAAATGCCAGGTTGAACTGACATATATGTGTATGTGCAGATTGTGAGGGGGTTTGACCCAGACCCAACCTGACGCTTAGAACAGAAATTACATTTTCAGTAATAGACATACCACCCAAGTAGCATTTAAGATCTGAAATTAGGCACCAGACTACTGACCAGCAATCCACTATGTGGACCAAAGTATTGGGACACCTGGCCATTACACCTACTTTAATGACATCCCATCCTAAATCCATATTCATCAATATGGAGTTGGCCCGCCCTTTGCAGTTATAATACCTGCCACTCTTCTGGGAAGGCTTTCCAAAAGGTTTGGGAGTGCATATATGGGCAATTTTGCCCATTCATCTAGAAGAGCATTTGTGACGCCAGGCATTGATGGCTTCTCCTTTCTAGTTCATCCTAAAGGTGTTTGATGGGGCTGGGGTCAGGGCTCTCTGCAGGCTAGTCAAGTCCTTCCACACCAAACTCACCCAACCATGTCTTCATGGACCTTACTTTGTGCAATGAAGCACAGGAATGCTTCAGCAGAAAAGGGCCTTCCCCAAAGTGTTCCCACAGAGTTTGAAGCACAGAATTGCCCAAAACGTTTTTGTATGCTGAAGCACTAAAAGTTCCCTTCACTGGAACTAGGGACCTAGCCCAACCTCTGAAAGACAGCCCCGTACCGTTATTTGTCCTCCACCAAACTTTAGGGTTGGCACAATGCAGTCAGGCAGGTAACGTTTTCCTCAAATGCCAGACTCATCCATCAGACGGTCAGACAGAGAAGTCTAATTCGTCACTCCATAAAACATGTTTCCATTCCTCCAGAGTCCAGTGGTGGCGTGCATTACACCACCCCATTCGATGCTTGGCATTGTGCTTGATGATTTGAGGCTTGCATGCAGCTGCTTGGCTATGGAAAGCCCATTCCATGAAGCTCCCAGCACACAGTTTTTCTCAAAAGATGTTTGGAACTCAGTTACTCTTGGAACAGTTACTGAGTCAACAGAGCAACTTTTACGGACTACGCGCCTCAGCACTCGATGACCCCATTCTGTTACTTTACTTGGTCTGCCACTTTGTGGCTGAGTTTCTGTTGTTCCTTAATGCTTCCACTTTGCAATAGTACCACTTACAGTTGACAGTGGAATATCTAGCAGGGTAGAAATTTCACAAATTGACTTATTGCAAAGGTGGCATCAAATGACAATACCATGCTTGAATTCACTGAGCTCTTCAGAACATCCTATTCTTTCAGAAATATTTGTAAAACTGACTGCATGACCAGGTGCTTAATTTTATACACCTGTAGCAATGAGTCTGCATGAGACACCTGAGTTCAATGATTAAGAGGTGTGTCCTAATACTTCTGTCCGTATAGTGTACGTTCATCCTACAACTGAAGAGTCCAATTTCAAATAAACCTGATCACTGACTCAATTTCTCTATTCACACATACAAAGAAAATACAGTCATTTCTTAACAATTCCATGCAAAGCTAATTTTCTCCCAATTTGAATCTAGACCGTTCCTGAAGACATTTCTATTCTTTGCTATTTACATAATTCAAGCACACGACTAAATAGCAGTAATTTTATTTGCCAAATATGTGACTTAAAAAGTCAGAAGTTCATGCTAAATTGTATGTATTCGTTGACTTTTAGCTCAGATTGAACAGAATTCAAATAAATCTCGCCACACGAGGGCGCACAGTAACGTACAAGCTGAAAAAAACAGCAGCTTAAAAACGCAGATGGACGAATGATCCTATGTACTCTTAAAATAAATTATCAATTTCTTTTTTATCATAGTTGAAACGGAACACAAACACAACTCCAATATAAATGTAACCATAGAAATGTACACCCCACTCTAAACAGAATAAAATAATTTTTTGACATAAGTAAATAATACTTATATATTATATTCCTCGTCTGTTATCCATTTTAGTTATGTTCATAAGAGTTACCTATCTATCTATCTATCTATCTATCTACCGTATCTATTTGTTTGTTTGTTTGTTTGTGTAACTTACGTTTAAGGGTAAGTGGAGATAAAAGAACCAGTAAAATAGGGCTTCTATTACCATATTTAATGATAGTTATAGAAAGATGAATATTAGGTTAATTCTGCAGTTGAAATGATTTTCTATATAAAGTTGACTTTTACCTCAAAGTAATGATCACATTAATAAAATCTGTAAATACAACATCTATAACTGCTTATCCAGGACAAGGTCTCGGCAACAATGGAGCACAGGCCGCAATAGACAGGGGACACCCAGGACACCAGTCTATCCCATGGTGGCAATAATAACAAATTTAGGAATAATAAAATGTTTACATTAATGATCATAATCTGCAAGGACAGTATTGTTTTATTCATAAATGACCGGCAGCTTGTGCTAAATGACGCCCACTGCAGTGTGATATAATAACAGGCCCCTGTTACTGTGCAGTGGTTAGCAAACAGTGCCCTAGAAAACACTAGAGAGTGGGCACTGAAAAAATACTTGTGTTTCTCTCTCAAATGTTTGACTTGGACTGGATAAATGAAGAGTGCTATCTCTATGACAACAGTTGAAATTTCTCTCTGCAGTTACTGGGAAGCCTGCCAAGTGTACGGCTGATCCATCTACAGCAACAGAAAGAACATGGCTGATCAACCTACAGTAACAGAAAGAACACAGCTGATCCATCTACAGTAACAGAAAAAACACAGCGGATCCATCTACAGCAACAGAAAGAACACGGCTAATCCATCTACAGTAACAGAAAGAACACAGCTGATCCATCTACAGTAACAGAAAAAACACAGCTGATTCATCTACAGTAACAGAAAAAACACAGCTGATCCATCTACAGCAACAGAAAGAACATGGCTGATCCATCTACAGTAACAGAAAGTACACAGCTGATTCTTGTACAGTAACAGAAAGAACACAGCTGATCCATCTACAGTAACAGAAAGAACACAGCTGATCCATTTAATGTAACAGAAAGTACACAGCTGATCCATCTACAGTAACAGAAAGAACACAGCTGATTCATCTACAGTAACAGAAAGCACATGGCTCATATATCTATTGCAGAGTTTCTCAACCAGTGGGCCGCAGAACTGTGTCAGGAAAATGCAGTTTGGTCCATAATTAGCTGTTCACAGGCGTGAATGCTAGGTAGCACATATCAGTGAAAGGACAACTGTCCACACCCAGCAAGACCAATCAAATGAGCAGAGCACACATTGCACTGTTTTGGTGATATCATGGAAGAACTAAACGCTCCCTCAGAGAAGCCACAAAATCTTTTATATAGGAGGTACTATGGATAAACAAGGTAAAACGATGTTGGCATTGTAGTGTAACTTGTTGCAGTTTAAAGCTGGACACGCAACAGGCTTTTGCTGTGTACTGTAAACTCTGTCTTGCTAGCTAAAACTGGATAGGCTACAAACTTACTCCATCATCTGAAAAATTGCCATCCAGTAGAACGTACAGCATGTACTGTAAGTGCTTACAGTCCCAAACACCAGCAATTACGGTGTTTCCACTTTCAATCTGAAGAAATACAGGACAGATCGCGTCCTGTGTTGGTTATAAATGGGACCCTGCATTTTATTTTTCACTATGGGATGGGTGACATCTCTAAAAGCAATGTCAAATATTTTCCCTGTAACAACCTGCAAGGCTGTCATAGAGAAGAACCTACCAACAAAGTATGCTGTCTTCAGTTTTTACTACTATGCCCTAAGACAAAAAAAGTTTATTTTTGCATGAAACTTGCTGTCTATTCCATTTCCTGCCATTATAGGTGTCAAATTCTGTTAAAAAGGGCAATTCTAAATAATAAAATCATAAGCAAAAATGAAGCAAAACAATGGCTTGAATAACTTAAGCAAAAATAATGACAAATGACAGCTGTTCCAAGAAGAGTTCAACATAAATTTCTCACTAACTCGTCTAGGAGTGATTTAAACAGCAAGGCTGAAAATGATTATGATTGTCTCTGAGAAGGCATGCAGCTAGGGCTGCCACCTGTTCCAGTTTTCCCGGGATTTTTCCTGTTTTCGAGCAACTGTCCCAGAAAATTAATACTCTTTCCCGGGACACAAATTGTCCTTTCTTGTGAAAATGTACATATAATTTAGAATAACCGTAGTTTCAAATAAATCCACACTTGGTTTTCTCCTACCGCTATTCATTTGTCCTTCATGGTTATGTTTATATGTTTATATATTATACATCCAATCTAGTGTCAGTAAACAGTTACGAACGGGCAAAACCCTGCAAAGACTGGCCATATCTGCACTTTTATTTGACTGGTAGCAGAAATAGGAGAGTATACCTTATACCTTAACTGCCCTGGCTGACTGCGTGCACCCACACCCACGACCCCACCATGGCTTCATTTTAAATTAAATTAAATAGGGAATGCATAACATGAGATGTTAGTATTAATACTGAACATTGTCCAGCTCTTAGTAAACTACAGCCACCTTTTGAACTCAGTAGAAAATGCCCCACCACGCGTTGTGATGTCATTCAGCGCTGGCACTGGTTTTTGCGCCAGTGGAAAAACAAGACCTTGAAGCACCATACTTTTGGTGCTTTTCTGAAGTACCATAAGTACAGTAGCAGGTGCAGAGGAAAAGCGCTCTAACAGAAAAAATGCAGCTGATCCATCCCCAATAACATAAAGACCACGGCAGATGATAGCATAAAAACACGGCTAATTCATCCTCAGTAGCAGAGAGAACACAGCTGATCTATCTACAGTAACATAAAGACACAGTCATTCCATCTATAGGTTTAGGAAGAACACTGCTGGTCCAGGTACCATGACATAAAGAACATGGCTGACCCATATACCATAGCAGAAATAACTTGGCTAATCCATTTACAGTAGCAGGAAGAATGCAGCTGACCCATTCACAATCACAACGGACATGGCTGGTCTGTCTACTGCAACAGAAAAGAACATGGTTGATCCATCTGCAGTAGCAAAAGGAACATGGGTGATCCATCTACAATAACATAAAGAACACAGCTGATACATATACTGTACCATGCAGAACACAGCTGATCCATCCATGGTAACAGAAGGTACATGGCTAATCCATATACAGTATCCATCTACCATAAAAGAACACGGCTAATCCATCTACAGTAACAGAAGGAACACAGCTGATTCATGTACAGTAAGAGAAAGAACATAGCAGGTCTATCTACTGTGACATAAAAACCATAGCTAATGCATCTACAGTAACAGAAAGAACATGCCTGATCAATCAATAGAAGCTAAAAAGTACAAGGCTGATTCATGCATCGCAACATAAATAACGTGGCTGATCCATCTAGAATAGCAGAAAGAATACAGCTGATCCTTCTATAGTCACAGAAGAACACAGCTGATCCATCCACAATAATATAAAGAGAGAAAGAAGCTTTTAAAAGGCAGGACAATTATTTGTAAATTAAACAAATACATTTACAAACAGTAAAATATCAACCTGTAATACCCAACCAATAATTATGTCACTTATATTAATTATGCATCATAACTAGATGCTGTCAGAATGACAATACTGCATTCCCCAGATGGCCCCTCCACCACCCCCCACCCCATCAAATCATCTAATCCCTACACCTCCCCCACAAGCCAGCCTCTACAGTCTCCTGCTACAGTGTCCTACAAAAATATATATATATATATATATATATATATATATTTTAGCATGTTCAGAGAACTGTCTTGTGTGTGACAGATTGTAGATTACTGACCTATGCAATGTTCATGAGAAGTCTGAAAGGGATTAATAAAATACTTTTATAGTTATCACGTTCACAAGGTAAAAATCTACTCAAACAGTAACTGAAACACTTTACTATACTGCACAAGCTAACAATAATTATAGGCTTTTAAAAAGCTACATTGATTCAGTAGATGATGATTACTAAAAGCGATGACTGAGTAAACCGGGTCCGACAGTGTCCTTGGAACAATTGTGGTGAAGGGCCTTGCTCAAGGGCCTGATGGCGACATCACTCTGCCAGCCACGGGATATGAACCGGTGACCTTCCGACCACAGGCACAGAGTCCTAACCCGCAGAGTCACAGACCACCCAAATGACAAAGGGAAACATCCACAAACTCATCTGAGGGCCTCCTGAGGGCCCACTGAGCACCAGCACCTGTGTTAACACTGCTCAGTGGGAGGATGTGCACCATGCGAGGCGGCAGTGGCCAGGCTGAGAGCTGTCACAGGGCCGGGGGCACTGACATCACTTACTCTGACATCAACGAGGACATGGGGCCGACCTCCTTGGCTTTCTGCAGAGCATGTTTCTGATTGAAAATCTCTTCCTCTTCCTCTTCCTCCTGCCACAAATTGCCACCTAAGTCGGAATATTCAGCTACAAAGACTGCTGTTTTCCACCTGGCCTGGCAGCAGGACTTTAGTAAAAACCTTAAGTTTCATTTATAGAATTTTTAAAGTGCATATTTAGCAAATAGCTGCCATTCCTCGTTAAACAGGTTGTAATATATACCGACCTTTGTCAACTCCTGAGCGTTGGCAAGGTTATCCACGGCGATGGCCAAAAACACGTTGAGCAGTGTGTCTGTTTACAGGTTCATCAAGGAAGCTGATAAAATTAAATGTCTGGTAACACTTAAGGGTGCTCTTCCCAAGGCTACATGACACAAACATAAGCCCTTCATGGCAGCCCACATATCTTACCAAAAGCATTCATAAAGGTTTGTTTCAACTTTTGTAGCTGACTGTCATAGGTTTATGCTGGCTTAAAGTTATGTTATGACACTTTTTCATTCAAATGACATAAAAGGTTATAAAACGATAAGACGGTACACTTTAGTGTGTTTAGTGGACTTTACAACCCATAAAATTATATATGTTCATTGTCCATATAATTGGTTACTATCTCATTTCCTGTCGAATCTTATACACTGAAAGGTGCCTGTCATTAAGAATCCATGTCTTTGCAAAGTCATTTCTATAAATACTACAGGCAACCGAAACCACGATGGTGTTACTTTGTGTCATGAGCAGATGTCGCATTGACGGAATATTTTAATAATGTCAGGAAAATCTGAAAGCCGTCATTTTGACATATTATTGAGAGCGAACGACTGTAACTTTAAGTAATTCACAGCCCTGTCCAGCTGGTGGCGAGTCTGAATATTGATTAACTGTTGCTCCCATGCATGACTTCGTTGTCTTATAGCGATAAACTTGTTGATTGATTGACCACACCGTGCTAACTTGCTGATTGGTTGACCACACCACACTAACTTGCTGATTGGCTGACCACACTGCGCTAACTTGCTAATTGGTTGACCACACCAGGCTAGACATTTAGCAGATGTAGTGTTTTTCAGGTAAGCTTGAATATATGAATATATAAATGAATATATTTTTGCTTTTTGTTTCCATATTTCTGCATTGGAAAATATAACCGATATACTTCTGTCGAATATCGCTGGTGCTGACAATGAAACTTGCCAGCGATTATTGACGGAACAGTTTCACCATTTTTATTATGCGGAAACGAAAGATCGATCTACAGATCTAATAACGAATTATAATGATGTCGCTGATTCTATAAAATGAATATAAATAATAGGCTGTGTCCCGTTTTGAACAAGATCGATCCCTCTAATAACTGACAAATAACTAACAAAACAACTTGGGTGGAGGTATAGTTTCATATAAAATTTTAAGTTTAACCTACGAGCTTTCTGCTTCTCCCATGGGTATTTAGCACATGTTGTGCGGTGGAAAAGTGACATACGAAAGTGGTAGGAGCTACAAAAGTTCCTGGTCAAAATGGCCCAAGAACTGGGAACCAGGAACCAGGTTCCTTAACGTTTATCAGCCAGAGGCAGCTATTGTTACAGGGCAAGATACGTTCCACTATCACTGCTGGGAAAAAATAAATAAAAATCATTCATCTACTAAATTTGTGTTGACATGAAAAGTGACTGCACTGTCAGTGTTTTTGTTCATCTTTTCTCTCCATGCCCTTAAAAATGCATAATCAACGATAAAGAACATAACAAGTATGGTCTGTATATGAATTACGAAAAAATGAAAATGAAATGCAAATGAATATGTCTTATTTAAAATTAACAGGAAAAATGATGACTAATAATGGATTATGACAGTATTTTTACAACCCTGTCAGTCTAGATGACAGGCGAGGTGAGAGTCTAATGCAATCTTTGGTCATGACATTACATAAGGATTTATGTTAATCGTATAAACTGCAAAGAGTAACTCACTTTACTTAAGGGTCAAAAAAACTGTTATGATGTTATTACTGTGTCATGACATTACATAGGCATCCATGCAAATGCTGCAAACTGCAATTAAAAATGAACCTCACTCACAAACAAAATACATGAATCACCACGAGTCAGTGTTGTACCTTACACACAGTTTCCATGTAAGGAGATATTGCAGGGCATCCTTTTCATGCATATATGTGCATCACATGGGTCTGGGAAAAGTATTGGTTGGTTGCCCAGAACCCAACAACAAATGCACTCATACCTGAATAATTCATAATCATCATAATCTTGCCCATGGGAGGAAAACTGACCCTGGAGGAAACCCACCACAGACACAGGAAGAACATGTAAGCTCTGCACACACAGAACCAGAGATGAGATACAAACCACCACAGACACA
>JAODKL010000044.1:17107703-17124485 GCA_026780765.1 Petrocephalus schoutedeni | reverse complement strand
GACACAGGAAGAACATGTAAGCTCTGCACACACAGAACCAGAGATGAGATACAAACCACCACAGACACAGGAAGAACATGTAAGCTCTGCACACATAGAACCAGAGATGAGATGCAAACCACCAGCCTCTGGAGGTGTGAGGTTATGCTGCTGTTCATTGCGACCATGTGTAACACTCCTTTATAAAGTATTTTATTTTACAGTAGGCTTTACATGACAATTTATGTCACTCGGACACACTAATGCGTAGAGTCAGTCTTATAACCTTTTATGTGACTTGAATGAAAATGAAATGAAAAATGAATGAAAAAGTCTCATAACACAACTTTATGTAAGCCATAACCTATGACAGTCGACATAGGTGATATGTCAACTCGAAACAGGAGTTCCCAACGTCAGCATTTATGACAGCTACAAAAGCTGTAACAAACCTTCATATCCTTATTTCCCTTTTGACAAGTTATGTCAGCTGCCATGAATGGCCTACGGAGGTGTCATGTAGCATTATGAAGAGCACCCTTAAGTAAAATGTTACCAAATATCCTTCAAAATACCTTGTCCGCTCTTAAGTCATTATCAAATTAAGCAACCATGTCCATGAATAATAGTTAAGGGCAGGATACAGTTTCCAAACAGTGTGAGCACAATGAAGTATATAGATGACCACATCCCTGACTGTACACCGCCTTGAGAGCGAATCCCGTTGTACATGACCTCATTCCAGTCTTCACCAGTCAGAATCTAAGCAAATAAGTCAAGAATCACACACAATAATGCAATTCTATCATTTTCTGAGCAGTGGGGGGGGGGGGGGCTGAGATTTCACAAAACATGGTCCAGGTACAAGGTAGCAATACCTTAGCAGGTTGAGGGTATAAGGTTAGGCACCCTTGAAAACCCAGGTCTGTGATGATGCTAATAACTCACTCACCCTTCTACCTTCTACCCTCCTTAACACCATACAGAAATGGGGACAAACCTGAAACACAGTCATGATAGCGGCTGGAAAAGTATCGAAATTTGTAGGGGTGTAATCTTCAAATATGAACCTGAAAAAATAAGAAAAAAAGATATTTAATTTGGAATGACATATGTTAGACTGAACAAAAAATCTTTTAAAAAGGTTTTCTTCTTAAAACAAGATTGAAGATTACGATAGACTGCTTCAAGTTTTGCACAAAAATAATTTCAAAATTTCTGAATCACTATTTTGGACAAACAGTTAATTAACTTTAATTGAATTTAGCAAGTTGAATTGCATAATGATGCTGACATTGTGTTAGATCATCTGAGCTTATATCATTAATTCCGCCAATAAGAGCCATTGTTGTGGGTCAGGCAAACAACCCAAAACCATGAACAACCCATAAATGTCAGGGCAGAAATAGAGACTATCACATTGTGTAAAGAAGCTTGTCAAATGTTCTTGGTGGCTCTGACAGAGTCCATGCTTGCTGTCTTGAATCAAGTAATTCTAATTATGCTTTTGAAAACTTTTGAAGTCCCTGACCAGGTTATTTAATTCTGGCCGTGCTGTCAGATGAGGCGAGCAAGACATAAACGTTTAAACATCAGGATCAATGTTGTTTTTCACATCTGGTTTGTGCATTGTGGCATCTTCATCTTTTTGCTCTAGGCTCCATGTCTCTGGTGGCTTGAGTACTGGCAAACTGTCATCACGTGGCACTGATCTTCAGTAGACTTCTTATTTTTAGCAGCGAAGCCTGATACATTTTTTGGACAGTAGTAACAGTCCAACACATGATCCTTCCGTTTTCACCATATCACTGAGGTGGCAAATGGCTTTGACTTCCAAGTACCTCGGAGCCGAGCTCTCAGGTTTACCGCACATGTTTCTCAATAAAAGTGAGGAACCCAGAGTTTTTCTTGGTCATCAACTTTACAACCAAAATAAGCTCATATCTTAATAAGCGCAACCATGCTGCGTTTTTAAGTCTTCCGTGTACATACTCCACAAATGCAGCATTTGCAACACTGACCAGACATTTCTGCTGTACTGAATGTTCCTGAAGAGAAATGCTATTTGCTGCTCACTCTCTATGCTATTGCCCTCAAAAACATGTGCATCAGCATGTGTTCAAACTCAGTCAATGTCATACACAGCATCTGTATATATGAGCTTCTTGTCTGGCAGCATACCCTGATTTAGCATCCAAAGGCATGTCTAAGACAACATCTGCATAACACCTGCACCGAGTGACTGACCAAAACCACTTGCTTTGTGGGCAGTATATTAGTATACTTAAAATACGGCAGGAAATCACAAAAATATGATATATGACAGGACATTTTTAAGGTTTTCAGCAGCCCAAAAGCCCTAGTATACCCGAAAGGATTCAGAAAGCAAAACCTTTATTGTCCAGGGATATATTCAAGAAAAGTTCACTTTCATTTTGTTTATCAATTCGAATATTTAAAGTTTATCCAGTTTTATTTTATGCAAATATTTTTTAACCCGTAAAATTGTGTTAAGACTGGACAGGACTGAACACTGTAAATAGATTTTAATATATTATTGGAAACAACTAATTGCATTACTACAGTATTATTATAGAGTTTTTAAAACAGTAGCTGCATAGATTGTTGCACCCTTAAGAGAAATTTTATGAAAAAACATTTTCTAAAAGATTTTGGAGCCAGACACTGACTTTAGAGCATTTAACTATTTATTACTTAAAGACTGCCAGTAGTAATGTGCGGTGAAGAACGGAAAGTGCACTGAACTATACCTTCCACCGAAGAGCTGCATACCCAGCAGAGCAAAGACCACAATGAAGAGAAAGAGCAGGAACAGCAGGCTGATGATGGACTTCATGGAACTCATCAGGGACACAACCAGGTTCCTCAGAGACGCCCAATACCTAGAACACGGCAAATGTTTACATTCATAAGTTAGATGTCTTGTATATGGGACAAAAACACAGGACTACACAAAAAACTGCTAAATTCATACACAAACACATACCACTACCCAGCCCTAACCTTAACCACTGTAATCAAACCAAATATAAGACTTTTGGCATTTTTAGGACCGGCCTCTGGTCCTCACTAGCCACATTCTTTGTGGATTTGCTGTACTTGTCAGATCCTTTGGTCCTTTGGAAACAAGGAACGCGCACACACACACACACACAGACACACACACACACACAAATATGTATATGGTGCTGTTTAAATTTTGGGAGGATCTGTCTGCAAATGTAATCAGTTTGAGTTCATCACCCATACGATGCCCATACAATAAACACCTGTGGCAGCGGACCGGTCCCAGTAAACATGTGTCTCCCGTCGGGAATACCATGGTGCATTATAAATAACAGCAAGGCAAAAGCAGTCCTGGGGTGGGGTGGTGGAGGGAGGGGTCCTGATGAAGTGCTTACTTAGTGATCTTGAAGATTCTGAGTAGGCGCAGAGCTCGCAGGACACTGATGCCGAAGGACATGCCAGGTCGGAAGAAGCCCCACACCACTTCGAATATGCTCCCCACAATCACCTGTGCAGGTGCAGATATTACAAACCTGTTAAACATTCTTAAGGACAGCCTCTACTTCCAAGCTGTCATTTAGAGCACCGTACACAGTGATCGTACAGTGAGCAGAAATAGCTTAAATGATGGTACATATACTCTTGACAGATAGTGATGAAAATTAATCAAATTGAATTATAGATATCTGCGTTCTGCTAATTCCAAAAACTTTACAAGTGTTTGTTATATTACTACTGTATTGCTCAATTGCTCAGTTTGTCACAAGCTCTTCTAATCAGTATTTAGTACTTCTTGTTATCCTCCTAAACCGCTCACTGGGTGAATCTCAGCATGCGTACTTGACCGTACTTGTGTTCTCGTGTACCCGTTTTGTGTAATCTTCCATTGCCGAAGACCAGCTCTAATTACTAAGATCACAAGAACAGAGGACGGTAAAAATCTCTGGATTTTGTTCTTGCTCCGCCCCAAATATCAAGGATACGTCGGTTTTATCCTCGCCAAATGAGATGAATCTAATGATTCATTGCACCCCAAGCTCATTCTTGGAAGGCAAGGTAGCAAGAACGGTCTTGCCAAGATCACCTGAACGGTCTTAGTGGTCTTGGTACTTGGTACTGAGATTCACTCGAAGAGTCTGGCTGTGAATAAATAGCAAAGTGAATTAACTCACTCCACAGTCAAAGCAGTTAAAAGACGAGTGGAAGTATAGCCTGGGTCCCAGTCCATACATCTTTAAGAACATCTCCATAAGGAAGAGACCCAGAAAGACAAATTCTGCATAGTCTGTAAGGAAATTCAAAATAAAAGTCAGTCGAGAGCAAATACAGATATGAGGCAGTATGTTTGACACATGGTTTAAGGAAGTACCAGATACTGAGCCAACTCCTGTACTCTAGTAATTACTCAGTATCTGAATCATTTCAGTAGAAGTACTCATTGAATATCACTGAAAAGTTTTTAGTTTCTTTCAATAAAGGTAAATACATATAAGGTAAATCCTGCATGTTCTGAGCATAGGAAACTAGTGCCAGGTTTATTTAGCAGGAAGAAATTAGGTGGAACATACACAGGAAGATGGACAGCCACTCGGGCTGATTATGGTGCACGATGGCGACGCAGATCGTGTTGAGGGCCACCAGACTGAGCACGGTCCAATAGAAGGTGTGCGTCTTCACCATGCGGCGAATCGAGATGCGCAGCATCCGCTCCTTGCGACGGAAATAGGCCGCAGGGCCCCTCCTGGCGCTCCTGATGTTAGCCCGCGCCCGGGGACCACCTTGTGAAAAAGGGGACATCAGCGCCATCACACAGAAGAAGCTTTACTGTGGCTCTTAGTCAGTATAATGGTGTACTATATAAGAGGCAGAGAAACCCCACAATCATTAAGCCTTAAAGAATCTCTCAGTACAGTCAAGTATCAGATAATCAGCATATGGACCACCCATTTCAGAAATCTAGAGATGAAAATAAGATATTACATTTATTAATATTTACCTTCAGTACATACCTCTACTGCCGATCTACAGAATAATTTGCAGTTACCATGTGGTTAATTAAAGTAGTAGCACTCAAATTCTAGTCTGCCTATGTGTTAGATGGGGGGGCAGTCATGGACGGCCCTGGGTGGCTCAAGCCCTTGTGATATGTTAATGATATTTCATTAACAGTTTAGAGATAAAATTGGCTTCTATTTTTTCTTGTCTCAGGACACCCATCTAAAACCCCAAAGCCTGATTTCAAACCCTGCCTTAGCCCATCCCAAGCGTCTACTGTTTTGTTTTTTGTTTTGTTTTTTTCAGTTATGTCAAATTCTTTTTATTCCTCTCCAGCTTCCTGTTAAACCTGCCCTAACACTTCAAATTAAAATTCCCCAAATCAACGCGCCTGCTCTCCCGTTCCTGTCTCATATGGTGCTGTCAGCTGCCTCAGATGAAGCTTTTTATGTTTCGGTACACAAAAAAAAAAAAAAAAAAAAAAAAGAAATGAAGGCATGCTGGCAAAGAAAATGATTTTTTTCTTTAAAAAAAAAAATAAAGAAATTGGTTGTGTGATGAAGTCATTCTTACAGTTCTGTAATGATGGCAATATTATTCAGAGTAAAATTATTCGGAAAGGAGATGGCAGAGTGGCAGAGTGGCAGCGCTGACCGTGAGCCGGGGGTGACGGCGGCTCTCGCACTCACTCATATCGCCATACTTGCCCTCCCCCGGGCCGCGCCGCCCCGCCTCCATGCGACTCTTCTTGCTGGTGGCCCTCTTCAGCACTGAAGGTACATCAGAGTGATGTTTAAAAACCAAAATCCCGCACAGACAGAATGCGAGGGCAATGAGCCAATGCAGTCAATCAATGACAAAAGCACTGAATATGCACACACAATTCATTATATTAATTATGGATTGATTCATTAAATTTTGAATTGTGTTTTTTTGCTTTTGCTCAAGGAAAATGAAATCTCCAATAGTCTGAGAGAAATAATTTTCTTTTCTTGCATCTGTCCTAAGGTACTTTTCTCATTCTGGAGGAAATTGTTAAATAAAAGTAACTGATTTGGATTATTAAATAAACATATTTTAATAAAAAATAAAACAAGGTTCCAGGATATTTATGAAGGTGACACAGATATCCTGCCACAGCAAATTTTGAAAGCAGACATTCAGTATTATAAGTCCAAACATACTTCTTAATTTCAGCAAGAGGTAACAGTAGATTATAAAGACTTTGGAAAATTGACGAATATTTTTCAGATGACCATTTCCTGGGGTGACAGATGACTGACTAAGAGCTAAACACTGTTCTGTTCTACCTTAGTCACAATAATACACAAACATTTAGGTCATCGTCGCGTTATGCTGGGGATGGTTGTCATGGATATATCATCCACTTATACTTGGCTAGTCTGTGTGAGACAGTTATCACACTTATATTTGAAGCATTCACTAGCATATACTAATGCTCAAAAAGAAATGGCCAACCAGAGATTTTATCAATCACAAAAGATGCCATGAATGAATCGCAAAACAAAAAAACTGATAAACTGAAGACTGTTACTAAAGTGCCACTTTCACATCTAAGCAAATGTCTTACCATCCAAAGCAGAAGATCCAGAACTTTTATTCTCCTCCGCTAGCATTACCTCTTCTGTGTAAATAAACAGCAAAAGAACGCAAAGTAATATTATATTCCTCATTCTGAGAAGCACAGTATGTTCTTACTGAATGACATTGACAGGGCAAAATTGTCTGCGTATTTTATGCATGCATTCTAATCATTACCTTTAAAATATAATTTCACAATAATTTTTGCTCATAACCTGATAATGTATGAAAAAGGACACTTGTTAGACCAAAAACCAAAAACAGAAAATTCAACCTTTAGATAACATGTAATTAGACATCTTTAGATGTCCAGACAGAATGGAGCTCACAGTCCAGAGTATGTCTGCGCTGAAGTACAGTACATACTAATCAAAATGCAGCTAGAATCACTGTGAGATTTGTGTCGGGCCCCAGCAAGCGTGGTCTCAGCTGGTAGCTTATCGATTCTGGTGATTCACCACTGGAATTAGTGAATCAGCCTCACCTTTCTTTAACCCTCACTGTGTGGGAGTGCCTGTCAGTACAGCTTTGCCATTTGAACAAAATTCAGTTATTCATCTACCGAAATATTCACCTGCCTGTTTTGGATGACAATGTCTGGGAACAATGCACACTTACTGAAAAGTGATCAAAGACTTTTTGTCCTATAGAACTGTTCTAGACAAATTTTCCAAACAATGTCCCAAATCAATTGTCCTATAAAGAATAATGGAAAGTGACACAATAAGGAATTACAGGATGACATATCTGTTTTCCCTTGTTCATATTTTAATTAGTGTCTTATGCAACTAAAACGGAGAGATGTTACAGTTGCTGTCTTGTGTCTTGCACACTTGAAGATGATTGCGGGGTGACAGGCGATACTCTCTGACTGCGCCTCTTTGCAGCTATCTGGCTATGCTAAGGGACAGCAGAGCGGAAGGCGGCACCTGCGCGGTCGATCCATGCGCGGTAACCGTTCAGCTCCCTCTCCACCTGCTGCTGTCTCCGGAGCTTCATGAAGGCTCTGCGATTCTCCACTCTCTCCCTCTCTTTAGCAAACTCCCTGCGAACACAAGACTGCATTCACTTCTCAAAGACGCACAGCGAACCACAGCACAAGCCTACACAGATATATACTCCCATAGACGAAATGTATAATTAAGTCTTTTCCTCCAATGCTAATTATTGTGATTAAGCGGTTAGAGCAAACTAGAAGGACTGAAAACGGGAATATTTAGACATGTTCACGATTTTGTAGGGTTATTAAAATACAGGTGGTCAAAGGGTTTATGTTTAAGGGGCTCTAATACAGCAACTGTTACTCACCCTGACAGGACTCCCAAAACCAGATTCAGTACAAAGAATGAGCCAATTATTATAAGAGGAATAAAATAAATCCAGTTCCACGTGGGGCCAAGGGCATCATTTGTCTGTGAAAAAGGTAAAGAAGATTAACTATAAAGAAACACCATATAACAGTTTTCTGCTGCCATATTGAATTACTCTCTGAAGATGTTACAGGAAGCATAGCAGTCTGTATGCCAAGGTCAAGCACAAACATTATTCTGTCTCTGAGAAACGTCTTGCTAAATATCAACCTGAGCCTCAAGCATCAAGATCAAAAAATACAAATTCAGCAGCAGGTCACATATATACAACAATGTTAATAGTTATACAAATCTTTCCTTTTCCTTAAATTAATTGTTAATTTAACAATGTGATCTAAGCTCTGTTTCTCGGTTTTGATTCATGACACAATGCAGGCACTTATGCCATCACCTGCTTCAGTTTTATTTTCATTTTCTTTTTTTGTAAAATCCTATTGCTGAAATAAAAAGGGAACAACTAAATGTTTTATTTTTGTTGTTTATTGATCGCTGTTATTCGCTGAATTGTCAGATAATATGCAGGAATAGATGCCCAACAGTGTCCCCCCGGTTGGAATTCCTTCCAACGGGACCATTTAAGGATTCAGTCTGTCTGAACTGAATAATCAATTGGAAGCTGCCAGCTCCATCTTCCTATCTTTCTTACAATGAGATAAAACAGGTATTCCTGAATTCATATGAGGATACCACCTAACACCTACAGTTTTAACAAATGTATGAATGAATGAATGAATGAATGAATCTACAGTTTCTCAATGATTGTGTCTATAAATCTTCCCCTTTAGGTATATTCATAAACTTGTATGGACTTCTATAAAGATGTCCATAAGTTCCCAAAACTGAAAGACTCCTGTATATGGCTAAATAGTTCTTCTTGTGCTTTAACTGGTTTGTTCCCTTAATTGATTAGTGATATATTCGTGATTATAGGAGAGTGACCAATCAGCACACAACACAAACTCATTGCTTAAGTGCTTAAGTGAAATCCAAGTCCTTTTAATTGAAATGGTAGCTTACACATCCTGTCCTAGCTCAAAGTGTCCTCCCTGACATCACGCTAAGCATGGCCCTTAACCTCAACTGTACTAGGCACAGGCTGACCCTCCTTTCTGAGTTGTGCATGATTGTATATGTAAAATGCAAATATATCTGTATCTGCCAGGATACATGTAAGGCAAAGGATGTGCAGTCCACACACTGAGACAAAGCGAAATGTGGTTGTATGACTGGAGTTATGTACAGAAAAGATGTCACTCATTATTATAAATTTCCATGTAAGGGATTAAAAGAAATGTAAATGCGTAAGTAAATATGGCTTCAGAAGTTTGCTGCAGGAGTACCAGAACAATCCTCAAAAATCACCACCATTCATGAAAAACAAAGCTAGTAACAGCACAAATACTGTAGTTACTGTGTTTGTTAACATATAATATTTATAGCATCTTTGTTGTTTCTAGATATAAATCACTTATAGCTCTGATTGATAAAAGCTAAAGGTGCTTATTTCATCTGAACAAAGAAACCATTTAATGTCCATTTGGCAACACTGTAGCTTTGACATGTGCATGTGTTCGCAAGGTAATTGACGAAGGACTGATACTTTAGAACAGGCACAGATGGTGTTTCCATGGCAGCAGGCTGGCGAGTGAACAATCAGTACAATAAATGGCCCGATTGTTTAATAGCTCAATTTTAGCATTTATGAGCAAACAAAGCCACAATTCTGGTTGATGAGACTAGGTGATTTTTAGTATTTTTGTTTTATTTTATGCAGTAATATATTCTGGTAATGGAACGAGAGAGACTGTCCTTGGTCTTATCCGAGATGGCATGCAATAAATTTTTTTATTATTTCTGTATCACACATATCCACCTATTTGTTAAACAAAAGAAATAAAAGCAAAACATTCTAAACTTTTGCATATTTTCCCTGTGCTTGTAGGCTTCCTCTGGGTATTCCAGGTTCCTCCCACAGTCCAAATCATGTGGCTCAGCCCAAGTGGCATTAATGTAGCTAATGTGGCTGAAAGCCCCCCAATGGAGCCCAATCAGGATGTTCCCTGCCTGGTCCCTTGTCCCTCCTAGAATACACTCACCATCACTACTGGGTAACACATCATGGAACAAACATAGAACTAAAAAAAATGTCATGTAAGCCTTTTCATGGTCTAGTAAGGCATTCCATAATAACAATAAAAGAGACTTACATTATAGAGGACCGCAGTCCAACCCTCCATTGTGATGCACTGAAAAACAGTCAGCACAGCGAACAAGATGTTGTCAAACTGGGTGATGCCATCATTTGGTCCAATCCAGGCGCCGATACAGTCATACTTGTCTGGACACTTCCTCACTCCACAGGCAAATTCTATCTCTGAGGAATCCACCGTCTCATTCTCTGTAAAAAGGAAGTTTTGTCCTTGATGTGCAAGTGGCATAAAATCTTAATGAAAAATTAAAACAGATAAGAATAAAGACATCTGCAGTGAAATTAACTACCATTGAAACACCACCTAAATTTCCTGACTTTTTCCCAATTAGTATATTCATCAGTCTCAAAGCAATAATATATTTAAAACATAAACCCAACAGAGCCCACGTAAAAAGCCCCATAGATTAAAAAAAAACGCATAAAACATAAATACAAAGTACCGTTTTTATTACCTCTGAGAGGACTCTCTTACTGCAAAATTTGAGGATGTGCCACACATAAAATATCACATGTAGCTGACATACTATTCATCCATTCGGTTTCTGTACCCGCTTGTCCTACGTTGGGTCACCAGGGTCCGGTGCCTATCCCAGAAGCTACGGGTGCAAGGCAGGGAGCAAACCAGGACGGGCCGCCAGCTCATTGTAGAGCACAAATACAATTCACAGTTTGGTAACTCCAATTAACCTCAGCATGTTTTTGGACTGTGAGGGGAAACCAGGGAACCTGGAGGAATCCCCACGAAGACACGGGGAGAACATATGGAAACATACAGAACCAGGGCGGAGACTCGGACACCTGTCCCGGTGTGAGGCAGTATCACCGCACTGCCCCACAAACATACAAATTATTAATATTATTAACTGAGTCACCGCTCAGTCATTCCAAGTGATAGAGTCGATGTTGGAATTAATGTGGAAGGATTTAATTTTAACCATCATTGAATGGATCGAAACAGAATCAATAATAAATCAAAGGGAATGTACTGTGCATCTTAAGCTTTGGCTTATTACGTAAATTAAGAAAACACAAAAGATGGGCAAGGTACACAATTTTTCAGACACAATACACAATTTTTTATTTAACTAGTTTTCACATCCTTTAAATAATAAATATTGAAGTCCACAAGGGCAAGTCTTACTCTGACAAACACGAGCACGGTGCTTTGTGAAGACCCAGAATGCAATGCTCCAGTTACCAGCTACCTCCCCCAATCTTACCGAGAATGTTTGGTGCTGGAATGCAGGTGTGATGCAGCTTCCCGCTATAGAACTCCAGGCCAATGATGGCAAACATGAGGATGGCGAAGAAGAGCAGGAGGCCAATCTGCAGCAGTGGCACCATGGCCTTGATTATAGACTTCAGCACTATCTGCAAGCCTTACAACAAACAAACACAAGTTCACTCGTAGCTTGGCTGCTGACCTAAATTCTGGGACTGCAAGGCTCTCCAAGAATGGTACATCCTCCCTGGGAACATTTTCAGTAACAATTTTAATATCATTCATTATGCAAACAAGACCAAAAACTGTAAGAAAGTTTAGCAAATAGTGGACTCATATTTTTCACTACGGTGGAGGATAACAGCATGAATTTACATTCCCCTGTGTATGCCAAATATTAGATGAAGATTTTTTTTCATGTTTGGCCTTGTTGGTTATTTAGAAATTCTTAATAGTAGTATAGTGCTTAAATGCGGTGCAGTTGTAGTAACATCTAGAAAGGTATTTATCATGCTGCTTTAGACAAATGTGTTATAAATGCAACTAAATCTAGAATTCCAGAAAAATCAACTCATTAAAAGAGAATTGAGCAAAGGCAGGACTTCACAGCTCAGTAAAAAGGGATACGTTTGAGTCTCTAGGACCACTGGCTCATATGTATACTGAAGCACTCACTAGGGATCCCAGAAACAAGTTTGAGGGGCCTGAGGACTCGTACCGCCCTGAGGGTCCGCAGGTCCACGGGGATGTTCATATGTGCCCCTGCTGTAGCCAAAATCCTGAAAGCACACGCAACATAATCAGACTCTCCAGCCTCCGCAAAGAAAAACACAGTGATCTGAACATTTGTTACATGTGTCGAGGATGAATCAGATGCACGTGAAAGCTGCTTGTGTGCAACATTTAATTCATTGGTTATTCCACCCATCCTCCCATCCACCCATTTCCCACTGCTTATCCGGGTACCGGTGACTCAACCTGAGCAGAGATGCTCAGACCTCCCTCTCACCAGCCCCCCCCTCCAGCACCAGGGGGATACCAAGGCGTTCCCAGGCCAGCCGAGACATATAATCTCTCCAATGTGTCCTGGATCTGCCCAGAAGTCTTCCCCCTTCGGTGCTGAGACCTAATGGCCCATAACAGCAAACCCCATACTCCCGAAACACCCCACACAGGACCACAAAAAAAAGTCCACAAAACACATGTAGATTGGTTGGGTATACTCCCATGAACTCTCTAGTATCCTTGTGAGGGTAAAGAGCTGGTCCAGTGTTCCTTGACCAGGATGGAAACTGCTTTACTCCTTCTGAATCCAAGGTCTGACCAACAGATGGACCCTCCTCATGTTACCCTGGCATAGACCTTCCTAGGGAGGATGAGAAGTATGATCCTCTGAAGTTGGCGCACACCCTACAGTCCCCTTTTTTAAAGATTGGGACCACCATCCCAGTCTGCCAGTCCAAAGACAGACGGCTCTCCATTCCCGATGTAAACACTATGGACAAAACCCTGTTTCCCCCACCTGAGTCATCTGATGGGTTTGCCAGGATCTCGTCGAGACTGACCGAAAGTCATTTTCCATGGCCTCTCCAAACTCCCACACCCGAGTTTCTGCTTCTGCAACTGCCGCCGCATTCTGCTTAGCTTGCTGGTACCTGTCAGTTCCTTCTTCGTCTTGATTGCTTCCTTAAATGCTGATGTCCATCACCAGGTTCAGGAGTTGCCACAGCAACAAGCACCAACAACCTTATGGCCACAGCTCCGCTGCTTCAGCAGTGGAGAACTGGAACATGGCCCATTCAGGCTCAATGTGCCCAGCCTCCCTCAGGATGCAAGAGAAATTCTGCCAGAGGTGTCAGCTGGAGCTGAAGGGGCCTCTGCCAGATTCTTCCAGAGCACCCTCATCGTACGTTTGGGTCTACCAGGTCTATCCGGCATTTTCCCCCACCATCTGATCCAACTCACCATCAGGTGGGGATGAATTGCCAGCTCAGTTCCTCTCTGTTACACCCAAGTGTCTACTTATGGACATATGGTCACCAATCTAATATGAATACAAAATCAGTCATCGAGCTGTAGCCTAGGGTGTTCTGGTGCCAGGTGCACTTATGAACACCCTGTATGCTTGAACGTGGTGTTTGTTAGGGACAAACTGTGGTTAGCACCAAAGTCCAATAACAGAGCATCATTCAGGTTCTGATCTAGCAAGCCGTTCCTCCCCTTCAGGATTCACTGTCATTATCCATGAGAGCATTAAGGTCCCCCACAGTGGAGTCCCCAGAGGGGGCACCTTCCAGCACCCCATCTGAAGTTTCCAAGAAGTCCCTGAGCTCACTCATGATGGGTTAGCATGAGTTAAGCGGCCCCAGCACTTAAGGGTGCGAGTCCATATTCACCACCCACAGGAGATGTGGGATTTGTGTTTTCAAATAAAAAAAAAAGAATTCAATAACTGACCTAGGTTAAGCTTTATCTGATAATTACATTAACTAGTGAAGTGATTACAAACTGTACTGTAACAGATTTAGTACAAATGCGACACGTTAAATACAAAGCCTGCAAAATAAAATGAAGAAAGTATGAACAATGTGCTACTGTAGATAAGTGGTATGGGACATGGGTAGATGGATAAAAAGTATACAGTTATCATCATCATTGGGACCACTGCTTCATAACTGTAACAGGCATTCATATCACCCAAAATCTGCTTATAGTAATTTCAGACTGCAGGTCTGACTCTTATCCCTTGCTGTGTGTGCGTGTGTTGGGTGGAGGTGGGGGGTGGGGGCGTCTGCATGTTCTCCCCATATGTTTGGAGGCTTCACCAGCAATCTGCATCCCTCCCATTGCCCAATGAACAGGCAGTCCGTTGTGATCTTTCCATAGTCTGTGATTAGGTGAGTGCCAGCATTCAGACCCCAGCCCAGAGGTACGGAGCGCCATTAGTACCCTCTACATCACCATGATACCCCTTGTGTATATGAATCCTCATTATAACTGCAGAAAGTGCCTGTATAAAAAACGTATAGACATACCCCTGTCACCATACACTAAAGGCAGATGTGAGGTTCAGTGCTTGTTAAGTGTACAGCGGTGCCACGCACAGCATCTCCAACCCACGGCGTATAGCTAATGAAAACCACTGGCTATTATGTGGCGTATGTCTCATTGTACAAAGACGTCCACTGAAAAGAGGATGCAGATTCAGGCTGATTTATTTTCCAAGCTTATTCCTGCCCACAAGATGATATACTTTACTGAGTAATCGTGGTAATCCATATTTACTTCATCACCCGCACGCTACATGCCAACAAATGAGACAACGCTTAATGTACCTTTGAAAAGTGGTATTTGGAAATTTCACTTAGTTATGCAATTCACATTATGACTTTGTATAGTGCAGGCACTTGTTGGTAACACTTTCTATGAAGCCCATATTCATAAAGCTTGATAACTGTTCTTATAATTCATTGTAACACATTACATTAAAGTATAATAAACATGGCCATTTATATAACTATTTATATTTATTTATATAAAGGCATAACATATTATTGCCTTGTTTCTGATGCATTATGAATGCTCTATGAAGGTGTCATCTATAAAGGAATATAAATATCTTCATAATGCATATTAATGGTCAGTATAAAAATTAAGAATGCTTTGTCCTGCATTATGAAGTTATTTATAGTTTATTATAGATGAGACTTTCATAGAGCATTCATAATGCATAATACACATTACTATAATGTGATATTCCTTCTTATAAATGGTTATTGTCAGGTTTATTATACTTTATGAATGCATTAGAATGCATTATTAAGGTATGTGTAATGTAGTATAATGACTGCTTTAAGTAAAGTATTACCCAGTCGGGTAGGTAAACTCAAGAAATCAATAACATGACAATAATAAATCCTGGAAGACCTAATCATTTGTCCCCCAAACCAGCCATCACTCACCCTCACTGACTCACTGACTCACGCATTTGCGAAGCGGGTTGGGCACCTAGACTTTCTTCTGTGCTGTTGTATATTGTACTCATAACCAAAATATAATTCCCTACTGGACTGTCTCTCAGGTGACATGTGAGTATATGGCATTCCTGATGCAATGTGTAAGCTGTGTATGTATAGCTCTCTTTTACAGTCCCTAACCTATCCTGCACTTGTCTCTGCTCAGCACCTCCTGTACCTCCCCCCTGGCAGCTGTGTGCTTCTTATACAGTATATGGTCTGCCTCACTTGTACATCCCTTTGGCAACAGCATGCAACTTACAGCATTTGCAACTGTAATATGATGTCATCTGTTGTATGGTATATGTATTTTTGTATTTATTAATAATTTAATATTTTTTTTTTTACCTATTTATGTGGGTTGGTTGTGCTGACTGCTGTCCGTAAAGCAAATTGCCCCTTGGGGACAATAAAGGCAATCTAAACCTGGGTCTGTCTGATAAATATATCCATCCATCCATCTTCTAACCTTACCATGATAATCTTTATGGGAAATATTTAAACATATAAATATTACTCTAAGTACTGGAATAATTACATGGAAACGTAAAAGCCAATAAATGCATTCTTACG
This sequence comes from Petrocephalus schoutedeni, assembly GCA_026780765.1. Taxonomy (NCBI): domain Eukaryota; kingdom Metazoa; phylum Chordata; class Actinopteri; order Osteoglossiformes; family Mormyridae; genus Petrocephalus; species Petrocephalus schoutedeni. The sequence continues at coordinate 17,108,489 of JAODKL010000044.1, read as the reverse complement.
TGAATGCTGCGAGTCCTTGTTGATGATATGTAGGTCTGAAATTACACTATAGCTTACAAATTACAGATTTGTAGGTCTCAAATTACACTTCAGCCTACAAATTACAGATATGTCGGTCTCAAATTACACTTATTAAGTTGACTCTCCCATGCAGTTTTAAAACAAAACAAAAAATATTATTAAAATTTGTTAGGATTTCAATAAGCCACTAGTTGGACTGTGCACATCCTGTTTGTTTACTTGAATAACATAACACTCGTGGCACAGCATTCTGCATTCGTGTCTCCATATGGGTACAAAGATCGATATCCGTGACATGCATTTAGTCTAAAAACAAGCTAAAATGCTCAAAAACTGGAAAAAACTTCCCCTGTAAATATGATGTCTGTGATGTCATCGATTTTCACCTGTGGCTGTCAGCACATACACTGTGTATGCACACAATTCAGGTGTGTTCATCTTTTCAATACGTAGCTCTTCGCTTACTGAACAAAATGGGCCCTCATATGGGCCAAGCCATTTGGTTTTCGTTGAATGGCAAGAGTTTCCCCTAACCACCTCGTGACACAATTTCCATCGGGATCAATAAAGTAAGTAAGTATGTATGTATGTATGTATGTATGTATGCATGTATGTATGTATGTATGTATCTATCTATCTATCGATCTATCAGTGTGCTCTCTATGATTAAGGCCCACAAACCCTGCATTGTTCACACAATCCTCCATCTGTTAAGCTGCTGGAAGTGCTGTTGATGCAATACTAAATCATGCTTTAGTTTATCAT
>JAODKL010000044.1:17069415-17084278 GCA_026780765.1 Petrocephalus schoutedeni | reverse complement strand
CGTAGCTTCCGGGATAGGCTCCGGACCCCCCGCGACCCTGAACGGATAAGCGGGTTGGAAAATGGATGGATGGATGTGAATTACATGCAATAAAAATAACTTTTGAAAGAAAATCTAAAATAGCTGAATTTGGAGACTAAGAACAAATTCAACAGTAGTTGAACCCAATAGTAACAGTTCAGTTAAACTACACATATACAGTTTTTTTGGGAATAAAATTGATTCATACACTATCTGACCTACCTACCACACACTTAGTCTATTGTATTCAAGCCATACATAGTAGGCCTCCTTGTAGAATTTCAAAATCTTGAAGTTATGAGCTTAAGAACAGTAACGAGTTAACAGTAAGAGTTAAGGGCAGTAAATCACAAACTTAGATTCTTTTATATTTTTAAAAGGCTGCAATGCTGACCAGAAAAAATAAATAAATAAAAATAAATATTGAAATCTAGGAACAATTCTGCACCCCCTGACAAAATGTCTACATGGGCCCCCCACACAATTTATGTATCATTTTGTGAATCCAAAGGCCCCCTAAAGCTGGGTCCCCTGAATCTGCCTGGGCATTCATGCCCCACCGACGCTCTTGGGTAAGAAAAAGTATTAGAAAATTCCAGTGCTTTCAGATAAGACCATGAGAAATGGGCGAGGTTCCAACAAATGCCATTAGTCACACAGAGGGTTAGTCCTGGTCATTAACGACTTGATCACAGTTACAACTTAATCCCACTTCTCTTAACATAAACATTCCACATAGGCATTTTTACGTAAGTTATAAAAGACCACCTTCATTGTGACAGTCTGGAGATTTTTTTCCTTTTTTCACGTTGCACCCATTTTTGTCCCAGTTTCCATAGCAACAATGCACACTAGATTTTCTGTTATGTTCTTTCAATGTGCCAACACAAAGCGCCATAACACAATAGTCAGACGGACCCTTTTATACACAGTTTGCATGTTTTATGAATAACTTCTGGAAATGCAAGCTTAAGGTTTCAGGTCTTCTATATTGAAATAAAGGACCAAGAAAATGTTAGAAATTCCTGGCAGTCATCAGGTTAAGGATGTCCAACTTGCAGGGAACTCGTACGGACTGACATAGAGCCTATTTTATTAATAATATACAATTAAATACAAAGGTTTGTAATAATAAATACACACACAACTTTGTGACACTCATGAAAGCATTGAATGGCTTCAGAGGTTTGTCAGCTCACAGAGCAGTACAGTACCATATGTAGTTACTTTAATTATTACTGTATTATTATTATTATTAGTAGTAGTAGTAGTAGTAGTAGTAGTAATATTAGTATTGTTGTTGTTGTTGTTGTTGTTATTATGTACTGTATTACTATTTTTCTGACTTACCTAGAAATTAGACCTAGAGAATGGATCTCATTCGTAACCGGGGGAGTGTCTGACTATATGTATGTATTATTTATGTATGTATGCAAAAGTGTATGTATTATTTATGTATGTATGCAAAAGTGAGGGGACAGGCAATAAGTGCACTGTGTTATTTTAATTCATTCCAAAAACTGAGTCCATGTTCAGTTTTTCTTTTTGCTAGTTAAGAGTGTTTACAGATAATATTCCACTGGAGTTCCCTCAAAGACTTTTGAGAAAACCTCAAACTATTTATATTTCGCACGGACATTTCATGTGTAAAAGGTGGGGTATGTGTATTTATATTTGTCAATAGCTAATTTTAAAAGAAGCAGATATATCTTCTCCGAAACTGGCTTATATTTACAAAATAAACTAATTGCACTATTAGAGTTAAATTAAAAATTAAAGTGTTTATCAGCACAGTTGTGAATTCCACTCAGAAGATGGGAAATTAAACAAAGATATGTAGCAGGATTTGAAACCTCTATTTGGGAAGTTTGATGTTTTCATCACTAGGTTACCTAGCAACAGATTCCTTCTATTCTAAGCTTCTCTACCTTGGTCTTAACCATTACTCAGGCTTATATAAACACATTGATCATTACCCTTCAAACATAGCTATGAAAGCACTGCAGATTTTTCATCTCAAATGTACATTTAAAATACCTCATCTTTGAATCCTCTTTACAGCAACCTAACTGAAACATATAGTTATTATTTTCAATGTATCCAGGAAGTAGGAACACATTAATTCAAAACTAATAGAGACCTTGCAAAATATGGGTCACTTGAGTGGTTTCCATGTGATCTTTTTAGATTTTAAAATTTTGTTAAAGGTCTAAAAATAATCCTGGTTTTTACTCCCATAACACATTGTTGACATCTTATCTTATAGTTAAAGTACAGTGCTATAATTTTTTTATTGTGCATGTACCATACCGTAATTTATTTCATGAACAACATTTTGTTTCTTATACATGTTTACTTGTTTACACTACATGTACCGTCTTGCACTTTGTTTTGCACTATATGTTTGTGTCTGTACACTTACGGTATATGTAATGCGCTGCTGCATGCAAAAGAATTTCCATAATGCATATTTCATCTAACCAAGGTGGAAACTTAATGAGAGGTTCAAAGGTGGTAAAAATTAGCTCTGGTCATTTTCATCATCAGCTCCTTCAGCTAAAAATGGCCATTGCCCTGCTTCCCTGGGATGATTGCTTTCCGGTTAAATGTTGACTCATGCTACTATTTTCACTATCATAACTCTCTTTGCATTAAATGCCCTGAAGTGGATAGTGTTTGCATGACCGATTTTCTTTGTCTTGTCTTTGAATTTTTTATGCTGTGACTGAATGTTGCATAGTACTAGCTGATAAGGTAACTTTGACCAGAGCTGTAAAACTCTAAATTCTAAAACAGCTGTGGTTTAGATGTTCATTATACTGACAAGAGTAATCACAATTCTGCAAGAAACTTAATTGTTGAATCTTATACCCTTATACACTTATTCATGCATTCTTTCTGAGAGGAAAAGAGGTATGAAAGTCAGAAATTTTATTTAGACTGAGCAGAACATTAGGAACATTAGGAGACTGGTTCTGTGTTCACTTTGTGGTTCTGTGTTTCATCTCCGTCTCCTGTAAGTCCGGTTGCCTTGCCCCAGACATGCCAGTTCCAAGCACTGGCATCTTGTTTCCATGGTTTTAGTTTAGACTCATCTTAGGTTCCATGATTTGTTTCTGGACCGAACATTTGATAATCTGAAAGTTATCAGTATTTATCACCTCTTGAAACCAAACAAAATATTCTGGTAGGAAGGTTCCCACTTGATGACCCCCAGACAACCCCCCCCCCCCCCAGTATCTGTGAAATCCTAAGGCAACTGAAAGTCAGCCTACTTGGTATTTCAAGGGCCCAATAATAAAATCACCCAGCCAACCCTGGGATTTGAACCGACAACTTACCGACCACAGGTACAGCACCCGAGCTTGTAGGGGCACACACCATCCCTCATACTAGTGACTCTGCATTCATATATATCAGTAGGAGTTGCCATAATTTCAGCCACCCTTTATTTAACAGAAAACGAACTGCAGGAAATGCTTTAGCTACATCACTGTGCAAGTGCCCCATCTAGTGGGAGGCATTGATTGAATAACCAGCCATCCGTCTTTCATCCATTTCTCCTGGTTGAGGATACAGCGGGGATAGAATGTACCCTGGGTAGCACGGACCGCCAGGCCAGGGTACCTTCTGAATGGGAAGCCAGTTAACAGAAAGCAGACCAAAGCACAGGTAGAATGCATCAGATTCAGCAGCAGTGTCAGTAGCAGATAATCACCTGCTTAGACAAGTTCTTAATTCAAACATACATATTTTGGAAAGCTGTAGCTTCTGATTGTAATCTCTATTCACTGGGCTTTATGCAGAAAAGAGCCCCAGTCCCACCCTGTTATTTTAACTTCCTCTGAACACACAAAAAGTATTTGTACAGTAAATGGTACTTGTATAAACTCCCTAACCAGAGGGGGTGACTGGGACGTGTCTTGGGACAGCAGGAGCAACCCCAAATGAAACTGCAATAAGATACAAACTCCACACAGAGGACAGAGTTGGGATTCAACCCACCCACCCCAAGCCCATCTAACAAGTTCCCTTTGTAAAAAGTATACCTTCTTACCAACCTTCTATTAACTCCTTTATTTGACAGTCAGCAGTGCAATACAGACCTGTACAGATACTGAGCATCTGATGAGACAGAGAAAGGAGAATTACTCTTGGTCAGTTTTTAGGCTGGGAAGCACGGTCCTGATTCCAGAGACCGATGAACACATACTGACCAGTATGTTGGTAGACAATGAGCATAAGCATTGCCTCACGAGCATCTGGAATTAAGACAACACATAGTAAAACCAAGGAGCCTTCAGCTATCACCCCTTATCTAAATCTGCTACTCAACCAATGAAAGTTAGAAGGATTATAGAGATGTAGCCCCTATAAATGCATATGAAGGAGTAACCAGAGATAAAAACATTCAACCCCCTCACATGCCTGTGTTCATGGAGACGTGGAATGAGGACTTAAAATAAAGACTCAGTTCAAATTAGCATCCTTGCCCAAAGGCTGCGGCCAGAATCTTGGCATGTCAAATATGACTGTTACGTTTTGATACATGAAACAAGCTAAATGCAGATTCTACATGCTTGCTACTGCTTGGATGTATTTTGATCACAGCTTTAAGTTAACAGCTTTAAAAAAAAAATGACAAAAGAACAACAACAACATTGATGTCACATCCTTGCCTTGAAACGTCTTTTCTCCCAGTTGCTGAGTCAAAGCCTACTCTCAGAAGAACTTCAGGAGACTGGATTAAAAGTCAAACCACCTCTCACTTAAAATAATGTCCAGGGATGAGTTTCCCACAATGGTGAGCATGAAATCCCTTATCACCCCCACTGTCTTCTGGATGTACTTTCTTAATAAAAATACAGTCAAACTGTCTGTATTTAAATGATTTTCGGACATCTACGCATTCTTACAACTTCTTAACAATAAGGAACTTTTTAACTATACACATAGGCCTGTGTTCCTCCCCACCTCCCTCTTGTGGTCAGATTGAGGTATGACAAAAAGTTATGTTGCTGGAAAAATTACCAGGTGTACCCATGTAAGTCAGGAGACACCCTGTACAATTTATATGACGTAAGATCAATACTTTCCAAGATGCAGCCCGTTTACTGAGGGAAGGGGGGGTGTCGATTTTATCTGGCCTCATTTTTTCATCAAATGTCACAAGACCATAGCTGAAGAACTAAACATCTCATGGTATTACTTGTCTTCACCAATTTATTAGCCAAAATGGGCAAATGACACATTTTTCCGGACTTCTTCAAAGTGGCATTAGAATTCACTGGACCAAGGTTGGTTATGATATATAAAGTTTTGCTGAGATATGACCTCACTTCCTGTTTGGGGGCTTTGCCATCAAATTCATTGGACGACAGTGGCCATATTGTTTAGCCTAACAAATTCCTTGAATGGCTTTTGATCACAACCCTCTGTAAATGATTACTTACCAAATTTGCTGCTGATACATCATGCCCTAGTATTACTTTGCAAAAACAGGTTTTTGGAAAATTCCATACACTGAAAAATCAAATATGGTGCGAGTTAATACAAGTGGGTATTTGAATGCTGATGGCCTAAGGATTCAGGGGAAATAAAGATCACAACCCTAGGTCAAACTGTTAAAAAGTTATAAGCAAAAATGCTGGCTGTACTCAGTTGTACCCAAGCAGCTCCAAATGACTCATCTGGCGAGAGCACACTATTTTTGAAAGGTGATTAATCATCATCGTTGACACACCACAGTAAAATGTGTCCTCTGCATTTATCCCATGTGACATGGTGTCACAGCAGTGGGCAGCTATTTGTGCGCCCAGGGAACAGTGCTGGGGGGGCGGCACTGTTGTGCAGGGTACCTCAGGGACTTTTGATTTCACGGTTGTGTCCTTAGCCATCACACCACCATCTGCCCCTGTTTTAGAAGTGTTGCCCCTCATGCTGGTGTTTAATGGCAAACTTCAATCTAGATTTGATGTTCTTTTTGGAGAACAGAGGGTTCTTTCTTGCTGATCTTGCAAGTAAGTTAAATCTGTGTATTCTCCTGTGCATTGACTCTGGCACATTTCCGCATGGACTATGGCAAGATCTGCTTGTAGATCCCTTGATCCCTTGGGGTCTTTGAGACATCCTGGTGCAATCTTGTGCCCTGCCAGTGGTCTGAAGTCATCTCCATTTCTAGATTATTTCATGAATACTTTTATTTTATGAATGGTTTGAAATACCTTTCCAGACTAATCAAAAGCATCAAAATCATTCATTCTAAGGGACTTGCACAGCTATGTTTATCTTGGGATGATGATGTATAAAAATGGCTATGATCAAACAAGACCAAGTATTTTATCCTATAGCTAGGAGTATTCCTAACTAATAAAAGTTTCTAAATAAAATTTCTCCTAAATCTTATTCATAAAGCTGCTTAATGATACTTACCATAAATAATGTTTATTTTACTATAGTGTTAAACGAGCCTAAAAACAACTGTATATTAAAAAGTTATAAAACAGCAATGAAGGATTCCAGAAACCTAAAAAGGCAACATTTGACATTTTATTGGAATAGAGAAAGCAACAAAACTGTTTTCTGATCAATGAATGCAATTTCCAAATATTACCACATGGACAGAAATTTCAGTACATTTTCTGGAGGTGGAGGTCTTTAAAACCACAAGTTTGCAGGTCTGTTTGAATTATAAACCATCTCACATTGATTTTCTTTGCATAAATCTCTCAAGTCATAGGTAATACATGCAACTATCAAAATATGTACTCGTCTCAGTAATTGTTCTTCCTTATAATAAAGTATTAAATATTTTTCGCTGAAGGATGGAGGCATAAAGTCAGCTTTCAGGCACACTCATCTAGCTCAGGTGCTGCATTTCAGGTCATTCTACAAAACCTTTGTTTAGGCCAGTAAATGTGGCTAGATGCTGATTCCACACCCCCTCTGGCCTTTTTCAGTGCCCGTTATCAGTGCATTTCCCTTTGTGCTGTCACTGACGTGGCTGATTTCTGCTTTGCCTGATGTCTTTTGTACCCAATTAAAGACGCCTTCCTCCCAGTCCCTGTATCACATGCTTCAGTCCATTGTCACAGCTAAATCAAGTCCCCTACCTTACGCAATAATAGTTGATATGTCATACGCAAAACACCAGATAATACCTTAATAACCAAAGCAAAACTTACATTTCATTCTCATTTAAGTTAGTTAACCAGCCTCTTCTAGACACTGGATAGTAAACTAACACAAATAATTCAACATTTCATCAAAACAAGGTGTTCATTTTAAAGCGGTTATGCATGAAACACTGTGGACAGTGTTTGATGTTTGGGTCATGGCTAATGGCTATGCAACATGCTATAGTAATATACACTGAGTGGCCAGTTTATTAGGTGCACCTACATTTTAACGTAAACAACACGCAGTCATGGTCACTGTTTGGCCAAGCACTAGAATAAGTAAGACACCTGATCTCAGAAACATTCAGCCAACTGGGATTTTCACACACACACACACACACACACACATACACACAGACTCTCGTACCTATCTAAATGGGGATTGTCCTTTCATTTCTATGTGAAAAATCCTAATCCCAATCATGACACCCTTAACCCCAATCCAGCCCTAACCTTAACCATAAGTAACCAACCCAAATACAAGACTTTTAGCATCTCTACTTTTTAATTGCATTCACTGATTTTTTTAAAACTGAGGTTATCCAAATGGGGACCTGAAAAAACGTCCCCAAAAGTAAGGAAGCTTTTGGTTTTACCAGACTTTGGGGGCATTTTGGTCACCAAATGTGACCTATGCAAACCCACACACATATATACACACTCACACCAGTGTTGTCAACTTTGGTCAGCTGGCTGGTGTGAGATTTTCTATTCAAGACAAGTCCGCACACTCATTTACATGTATGTAAGATTTTATTACCTTGTAAATAGTCTGTGGTGTTTGCAAACTAGGCCAGTGCTTTTGATGGAGCTAATTTGAGGTTTTTAATGGAATAGTGCAGATTTGCTGTACGATTTCTTGCATGAGGATGAGAGTCATAAAACGTCACATGACAGCTGGCAACCCTGACACACACACAAAAGTCCATGTATTCATTTCATTATGGGCACTCGCCACTCATTTCTATGGACATAACCATAATCCCAACTATGACAACTTTAATCCCTACCCTGCCCTCACCATAACCATAAGTAACCAAAGGAAATACAAGACTTTCTAGTTTTTTCACTGCATTCACAGATTTATATAAAATTGACGTTATCCTTGTGGGAACTGAAAAAAAAGTTCCCACAAAGTACAAAGGTTTACAGAGAATGGTGCAACAAATAAAAAGAGTCAGCCAATAGCACTTCTAATTTGCCAATTCTTGTAGCAGTTCAGGAAGCAAAGTGGGTGCACCTAATAAAGTTGCCACTGATATGTCACTGAATGCACTGTGTGAATTGCTATTTAAGATACAGCTGTAGTCTCACTGGAAGAGTAACCATATCGTCGCTGTCCAATGAAAACCATGTTCACTTTTAGATGATTGTGACATTTGGAAAGAATATGTCCCATGCTCCTCCTCGGTCTACTGATAGCATTTGAAATCTAATTGACTAATTTAAGCATGTTTAATGAAGTCATATATTTAACTAGTTTTTATGTTTGCACTCATGACCGTTTTTGCGTAGACTACTTTTTTATCACTAATTTCAACAACTTAATATTGATACAATGGGATTCCTCAAGGACAAGGGACCCACACACAAGGCGAACAGAAAACTAGAATGATAAGCAAGAGTCGTGGTCAGGGACAGAAGATGTGTCCCGCAAGAGAAGGGTAAGAGGGACAGACACAAGAGAAGTGGTACGCACACTCGCACTGAGATGGGGGTTGGGACGCACAGTCGCTGGGCAAAGGAACAGGAGAAAAAAACTATAGGTGACCTGGTTTTAAATGGATCGATGTATCGCAGGGACAACTTTTGGGATGGAGTTAGATGGAGGGACAGCCACAGTCTAAAGAAGTAGAGCTGGCGGAGCCGTGGATCAGCTGCTGTCTTCTGTCTTCAGAAAGTATGTGACAGCTGCATATACGCCCAGACCTTCCCACTCTATCAGAACCAATTGTCCACTGCTGGCATGTTGCTGGGTTTCACCTCCCATGTGAAGAGCAGGGCTTGGTAGCTAAAACACACTCAAACAGGATAAGTTTCAGGGTATCCTGGTGCAGCGTGTTCGGAGCATGTTCTGCTCACGGGAGATGCTGGCTCCAATCTGCTTGATTTTGGGGCCCTCAGCAATGAACAGTGTCTTCTGGCAAACCATATACCTGAAAGACAGGATGGAAGACCACTGACCAGTTCCACTAGCTCCAGTGCTGATGGCAACTTCAACAGGGGGACCAGATAGCAGTAGCAGAAGTTGGCCAGTGGGAGTTCTTGTGGGGTCTTGAACTGGGCACAGATAGAGAGGACAAAATATAATCTTTAAGATCGACTTCCTGCGACCAGAAGTGATAACTCACTAGGTTACAAAATGAGCTGGGCTTGCATGTACTGTACGTATTGCTTATTAGCAGATGTGCCAAATGGAACTTGGCCTTGCTACGATGTGCGTGCATGTTCCTCCTCCAACTCCCAACTAAACGGCATGACAAAGCAGGTAGGTGGAAGTATGGTGTCTGCCGACACAGGTAGTCAGTCTGAACGGAACCTTCGGGAAAGGCTGTCAGCTTCCGAGTTCTTCACTCCAGGGAGGCAAGTGACCATAAACCTAAAATGGGCAAAAAAACATGACTCATTGGGCTTGCTGAGGGGTTAAACTTTTTCTATTCCACACATTGTCAAGGTTCATGTAGTTAGTAAATACTTGGAAGGGATGGTTCTTCCACTCTGGCCAATGCCTCCATTTTTCAAGCAGTTCAAGGTCACCCACTTCATAGCAATGTTTCGCCTCCGATTATTTATGAGTGAAAATGGTACAGGGGTACAACTGAGGTAGATTACGACTTTACTGTGATAACACTGTTCCCTCTCCAATGTCCAAAGTGTCTGCTTCCACAAAGAAGGGGACCTTGTAGCCGATGAATCTGCAGAAGCAGTCAGAAAAAAAAAAAAAAAACACTGCAACTCCGTCTTAGTTCTTGGGATGCATTCGTGGAGAAATCATTGATAAATATTATAAGGCACAGATTTGATCATGAGGTCTTGAAAGATAGAATTCCTAAAAGCGCTGGAGAGGGGGCGCCGGAGAGCCTGAAAGGCATAATCATGTACTCATAATAGCCGTGCATGGTAATGGACATCCAATCCATCCACTACAGACAGCCAGAGTATGGAACTGAAAGGCAAATTCAGCTGCCATTGCTGATGGAGCTTGAACAATTGGTTGCCGACTACTCTCCCTTGTAGCAGGTGAAGGAAGACCTCCCTCATGTATGTGATGTATGCATAAAAGGATCACGACACTGGGCTCCACTGGTAGAACAGCACCAGAGTCCATTCTCAGGCTTGTCCAGCCAGGAGAGTGATGACAAAGTCAACCTGGTCGGTATCCAAAGCAAATTAGGAGGCAGCGTGCGGCTCGGTGGGTGTCTCTGTGCCTGTGATCAGAAGGTCGCAGGTCCAAACCTGGCCTCAGCATGTCTGTGGGCCCTTAACCCCCAGCTCCCTAGGCACCTCTATGGGTGGCAGCCCGTCGCTGCCAAGCTTGCTGTCATGGAGGGGAAGATGGGGAAGGCGAAAAAAGAGAATTTCCCCACAGGGATCAATGAAGTATCATTTATTCAAATTAGGGGGTGTTCAGCCAAATCAGAAACCCTCTGCAATGCTCAGGGGATCCATCAAAATGTGCCGGCATGGGATAGTGGTGGGACAGTAGATTGTAGATAGAGAGTCGATGATGACACTGAAGGCAGGGTTGCAGCAGGCTAAGCCATCTCATTAGACAGTGACGATATGATGTGAGCGGTATACAAACCCACCACCAAAATTCTTCCAGAAATGTCACAGATCAGCATGAAGGAACTATGCTCTGACGTCATGCCCCTGCTGCCGGGATTCCCCGTCACGGCAGCCACGCCCCTGCCCCCCGGGATCCCCATCTGTGAACCCCACCCACTCAGGGAAGTCAGACTTAACTTTCGCCTTGGGATTGCTAACTGAGTCCTATTTAGAGCCATGGCCTCTACAGCTGTAAAGGTTTTTCTCTTGATTGCCGCTGGTGTTTTAGTTCCTGTGAGTCGGAACTCAGGCACAAGATCTGCGTATCTGAGTGTTCAAACATTTACCCTATTGTTTTTCTGCCGGGTTCCTTTGATGACGTGTTTGTGTTTTGGACACCGAGTCTGCCTGTCCTTCTGATTGTCTGTTTGCACATGTCCCATAACTTCCTCCACTGCCCACTGACTTGGGTTTTGCTTGCCCTTTCTAGTTATGACCTGGACCATGTTTTTTGCTTTCTGTAATGAAGCCCCGGTTCCCCAGGAACTGATCCACGTCTGAGTCCTCTGTCTCACACTCCTGTCACAGGTACTTCCACTTCCTGTTAGCTCTGACAGGACTGGTATATAAATAGAGACTGGAGCCAGCTGAGCATGAGCTGGAATATGAACATTAATAAAAGAGATGTATACATGAATTATTCTGAAACAAATGCAGTCCAGTTATATTTGAAATAGCTAACTACCATCTAAGTATTTCGATAAAGTGACTGAAAATACTTCTTTGTTAGATGTTTTCCATTAAAGAAAAGAAGTGGTGCAAGAAACTGTAATAAAGGATGACGTAATAATAAGTAATAATAATAATGATCATGAATCATACGCACTTAATGCATTGTGATACCACCATTCTGAAGACTTGTCATGCTCACAAAGTGTCTATATTTTTATCTATTGTATTGAGCTGCAGCTTTTCCCTAAATAGCAGCTGGACAGAACTGCAAATTCACGGATAATAAATACCTCCGGAGACTGGGTCCACTATCCAAAATATACTGCTCCACCAGATAAAATGGGAAAAGTGCAGATTCAACATGATCCTCTGTGTTTTATTGTTCCTATTTTTGTAGTACAGTAAAAGTAGTTTTTGGCTGAAATGTGCTGCCTCATATCTTGGAGGATTCATTGCTGTATTTTTCACTGGTACACAGGTGTGGATTCCTGTGGTTAGAGTAACTGAAATTATATTCCACGATGATATTTGAAGTATATGCTGAGATTAAAAATACAGACCAAAACATATTATGCAAATGATCCCCCCCCTACCAAAGATACATAATACAGTTTCCACTAAAAACATCTGTACAACAGCTCTAAACTTTAAATACTACAACCAACATTATAGTAAATAAAACTTCTCGTGTAATATACATTTCTAGAGACTTTTTTTCGGATTCCCCTTTCACTAACTTTCCACATCAGAATGCACTAAAGACCTTATAAACACTTAGAGAGAACATCTTAGTATGTTAGAAGATTCTTATTTACAAAAACATAAGCCTCCAAAGTTTTAAGAAGAATCAGCCACCTCAGTCATACAGTAGCTTCTTAAGAAAATATTCACTAACATAACTAATGGAAGCATTGCAGGTGCAATCCTTGTACTGAAATAATCAATCACATTAGTTGGGGGTTTACTAGTTTCATCAAATGTAAAAGCCCAAATCCTTCTGTCCATACAGCTACGAATCACACGCTTCCTGTTCCTCAGTTACAGTTCTTTTGGGTCTCCATAATCATTGTACAGTACAGAGAGGTGCTGTTCCTCACAGGCCTTCCGTACATCCTGCCCAAGGTTCAGCCAGTTGAGGCCGACGGCCTTTGTGTCGGTGTAACGGCAGGCCAGGTATTTGATAGCTACTCTCCGTAAGCCGATCTTGGGCTCCTGCAGAAGTCGTTTGCACCAGCCGCTCACGTCGTTCAGCTGGGACAGGATGAGCCCAGCTTTCCTGCATTGGAAACAAAGAATATAAAATCATAATAAACTGACGCTAAACTTAATCTGTAAATCTGCTCTATTTTGAATCAGTCCTTTCTTAATTGGAGATTAATCTGGACTAAAACTTTTGATCAGAAAAGAAGATACAGATAGTCCCCGACTTACGATAAAGATGACCCCATCGTAACTTGAAAATACCCGAGACATGGCGAGACATGGCCTAGCCTCCGCAGGAGTCTTAAAGAATGGTGATCAGTTTGGGTAGTATACTGTAATTTGTTACTAATTGCACAAATTACTGTACATAATTTAGCAAAACAGAGCAATTTACAGTACTGTATAAACAATATATGTATTTATTAATTACTGTCCTGCAGAGTACATTGTAAAGTAAAAAGAATATTCTTTTAAAATGCTTTGCGGCATCTCACAAGGCGGGTGATACGTGTCACGCCCTGCCCGTCCGATCCTCCTGTGTGCCACGCCCCCTCATTATCCTCGTGTGAATGCCTGCGTTATCCCAGCTGACTCTCGTTCATGTCATCAGTCCTGTGTGTTTTAGTCCGGTCATTGACGTCGTAAGGTTGTGTCGTGTTGTTCCCTGTTCGTCCGAAATAAATCCTCAATCACGTTACCTTTTGAGTCCTGATCCTGCTTCCCCGCTCCGCACCCGGCACCGATCGTTACAATACATACAACCCGGCAGCGTCCCAACATATCGTACTGCATATGCTGCTATGTTTGGCTTAAAATATTTTAACGTAAACTATTTTTGCAATTTTGTCGTATCGCTATCGTCATCATAAGATTGAAAAGTCGTAAGTCAAACCATTGTAACTTGGGGGACCATCTGTACAAGCAAAACACATGCTTAAATAATTCTGCACTGATCTTCTGCTGCATAGCTGCAGATGTAGCTGGCAGATAGGTGGGTTGATAGATAGAAGGATTTATGGACGAGACCAAAAGAACAAAGTACAATGGTGGCTAGAGCTGCGATTACCTGGGCCCTAGCTCATCCTCACAGCGCCAGGTGAACTCGCCGAAGCTCTCATAGCGTAGATTGTAGTGGTAAAGGACGCGGTGCAGTGACGGCGAGCCCAGGTCCATCAGCGTGTTGTAGGCCGTCTGTTGCTCCTTTCCGCTGGTGTAGCCGTTAAACAAGTTGTAGATTTTGTCTGAGATCTCTGAGGTGGGACGAGAGGGAGACAGAAATACGGAGTCTTCAACATCTCCAATGGAAATTCAGTAGTATATATATAATAATAATATATACAGTTCCGGAAGAAATTAAGAGACAACAGCACAATTTTTTGTTTCATTTCTCAATTTATGGTTATGCATCTGTGTAAAATATGTTTCTTTTCTAACTGCAGCCTGGTTCTTCTCTGTTTCTCTTTAATGAAGGGCTTCTATATATCTATAAGATAATAAGATATAATAAGGTGCATATTGTGATTAGTAACTGTACAAAATTGGTGTGTTGTGTTTATTACATTCGGTTAGCATAGCACGCCACATACTACCGTTTGGGTAAATTATGGAAACAATAGGCACTGAAGTGGCAGTGTAGAAAAGTGCAGCCCCACAGCCACGTCATATTTTAAAAGAGTATATTGTGGATAAACAAGGCAGAAAATACGTTGGTGCTGTGGCAGTACTTTTTGCAGCTTAAAGTCCCACACGTTTAATAAACATAAGTATACAGCAAATTTTCACAGATTGCTAATATTTTAGGCACACCAATAAGTTGGTTTAGTGTCATCTAAAGCCGTGGTGATTATTGCTCACGTGTGTCTGTGTGAGTATTTATTTACCTTACTTTGAATCTGAGTTCTTCTTTTCAACTCTTTTCATTTATATCAGGGTTCTCAGTTCTTAGGTTCTCATCTTGAAAG
>JAODKL010000044.1:16954728-16965941 GCA_026780765.1 Petrocephalus schoutedeni | reverse complement strand
CACCATTCACTCACACATACACACCTACGGGCAATTTAGGAACTCCAATTAACCTCAGCATGTTTTTGGACTGTGGGAGGAAACCCCACACGGGGAGAACATGCAAACTCAACACACATGGAACTTGGCCGGATTCGAACCCTGGTCCCAGAGGTGTGAGGCGACAGTGCTACCCACTGCACCACCGTGCCGCCCCACATCTTTACCTTTTACATAAATCAAAATAATAATAAAAAATATATTTTAAAAAAACTTCATTTCAGCCCATTGCCCACTTGCATTTGAAATTTTCCTGTATGATGATTTATGCCCTTAGTCTGCGTACAATAATATGCTATTTCCAGCAATGCTAAGCAAGTCAGTGTAGCCAAACACATCTGTTGCAACTTCCCGCACGGCAATCATTTAGAAACCATTACAATTACTGCATTTCGCGCCGTTTACCGTGGAATTTCAAATCTCTTTAAAACACTGTCGTCAGCCTCTAACAGCTTTTGAGTTTTCACTTTTGTTTATGAAAAACTATCATATCAGCACCATGGACAGCAGCACAATAGGCAACTACATGTATACAATAAAACTAATTTACAAAATAAAAAACAAATAAAAGGAAATCAAACCTTTTACATTTTATTATTATATAGGGAACAAGTTCTTATACGTAGATTACTTATACTTGTAAATTTATAAAATATTCTAATTAGACAAACTTTACTTCAAGACGTGTAAATAATTACCGTTTAACGATACACATATCAATACCCAGATGTTTAAGTCTCGGCACTTTCTTTTTGTATGCCTTATGCCATAATTCAGTAAAGTGAAAATAAAAAATTAACAAAATACTTGTGTACCGATGGTTTGCGATACGTTGTCTATATGAACTGTTAGTGTTAAATGGGGCTCATCACACCTAATGTAGGTTAAAAAAATACATTTGTATTACAATCATTGACATCTTTCGCGAAGACTAAATATTTTTATTAGCCTAGTGGAGTTTTTTTTAAAGGTAATTCACCTTAAAAGCGCGATGTGCAGCGAAATGTAAATCGTGCCATCGAGACCTTTCTGACACAATAAATTTGAGAAATGCAAGTGATGCGGTGCATTTGGGGGATAGAAGGGCCCGTACAGAAACGGAATCGATCGCCTTATTCATCATTATACAAACTCACCTAATACAAAATAAGGAAGCTCGGTGTTTTCCAGGTCGTCCACAACGGCGATCTCTCCCGGAAAATCATTCCGGACAGAGAAGAGGAGCTTGGGCTCGGAGGCCGACGGGCTGTGCATGATGCTCAGATCGTTTTCCCGCAGGAAAGGCAACGCCGACACGGTGACACTTTTCATTTTGCATTCGAGATCCTGAGACTGGTCCTCCTCTGTGCTCAAACCCTGCGTGCACACGAGTTTCGTGGAGAAAACCCCCAGAAATAGGAGCAATAAATGGGGCTCCATCATGCGACGATGCCAATATCCGCTGCTGACGAAGCGACCGCTGTCATGCGTGGGGATGCGAAGAGAGAAAGGGGCGGTAGGGAGAAAACGGGTGGGAAAAGCAACGGCTCCAACCCGTTCTTTAAAATGCATCAATTTTCTTAATGCGTCGCATTAAGTTCCATCCGAATTTTAACTGGTTTTACGGCGGATCTCTCCCTGGACATATACGTGCGCCGCATGAGTCACCACGATTTTGGAAGCGATCGCCTGCGGTTGCGGCGGAAGCGGCATGCACAGCATGAGAATGTGAAGATAACTATAAACCGAGTGCTTTACATTTTTTATCATATGTCCGTTCTATTAAAATAAATAGAAAATACCAACATTTCATGATAAACTTCCAGTTCCTCACCCGGATATTAAGATGAAAAAGAATATACGATAGCTAGAATAATATATTGGTATATAAAAATGAGGCAATACAGTACAATAGTATAGGAGACACCCCTTCAATTGCTGGAAAATGGCTGTGACTACACCGGTTGTGAATGCGTAGTTTGCCGAGAAAAAAAAACACGTCTTATGGCCAGCATTGTAGTGCCAGACTTAATCTGCAGAATAAAATTAAATAAAATAATAGGGCATGCCAGAATGTAGTAGCGCAGTGTTAAAAATACGTTTAAGGGAAGTAACACACTGTACGGCCAATAAATAAGAAGTTAACTGCGTGTGGAAAAAGTAATTTAGGTCATATCTTTTTGTCATTAAGGATATATATGTATATAGCATGCATATTCGGGTCCAGAAATATATTAGGCCTATATTACTTTGGGTAGGCCTAATGTATTAGATAACATTGTCGCAGAGGCATTTTCAGTTGTTCTGTAACAGTAACAATTAACGCGTAATGTCATAAAGTCACAGCATAACGGCTTTGCTGAGGCAGCCTTGCTCCTACACAGTACACGGTTCAAATTGAATTTCCTGCAGACTGTCTGACATCTTTATGCAAGATTGCATTGTTGTACAGCCCTGTAATTGGTGACATGTGTATCGTGCTCATTTACTTATTAGTGTAGCAGCTCTACTGGGGACAGCTTGTAGTGGGACTCCAATGCGCTGCCAAAGGCAACAGTCCTAATCATGTCTCCAACAAGCCTCTTACTGAGACGTCTGGGATAGCTATGCTGCCCCCTGCTGGACGGAGCCGCCACAAGGCTGCGCGTCCGCCTCCCAACGAGCTGCTATTTAGTCCCAGGTGCGCATGCAGCCTCCAGTTACAATTGTATTTTTCCATTGCCGCAGATAAATAATAAACCAGGATTCGCTAGCTATGTCATCATCCACATGCCAAATTCCAGCTGCCTGTTAGTTTTTCCTGTTAATTAGCTAGCTAGCTTTATCTGTGTGCCACCTAGCTAACTAGCCAGGCAGGATCAGATTAGATGTTTTGTTTAGTTAGTGTCAACATAAATAACAAATACCTTAAACATCAAATGCTAGTGTTTTCTGTAGCAACACAGGCTTTCAAACATTTTCAAATTTCCTCATAAGGCCTTTGAAAGTACACAGGAAATTTATTCCAAGGCTATAGGACTTGGACAAACGAAATTAGCTGAAGATACAGTACTGCGGTAAATTCTTTGGCTGCCGAAGAAGATGTAAGATCACAGAGTAAAAGATCAGGCCTCTGCTGAGGAGTTTCAACAATGTTGCTCCAGGATAAGATATACAGCACTAAGCAAAAGTCTTAAGGTTGCTACCAAAGAGTTTGTTTAAATGTTGATGTGGAGCTGTGATAGTATGTCTGTCAAAGTGTGTGACATCAGCCAATTAGGAACTTCTCCTAATGTGACCCCAGCATTTGCAGCAATATACCTATGACTGGCTAATCAATGCCTTATGAAATTTAAACTTTAGTAGAAATTTAACAGATTGCTATAGAAATTTAATATATACATGGAATGGCTGAGGTGCCCCTCAGGAGAGGTTCGGGTACTGAGGCATTGTTCTTCTAGCCATCTAGACATCTGTCATAACCTTTTGGAGAACAGTAGACATTCTTGGTACTTTTAAATTGTATTACTGTTGATTTGCATATATTCTAATGTTAATTTGTGTTTTTCTTTCCTGAGCAAATATAAACATACTACCAGGATAACTAGCTTTAAACATTTTCTTTAATGGCATAAGACTTCTGCATGGTACTGTATGTGTTAGAAACTGGAAAAATTACATGAATATTGCAATTTACATGGGAGTAAATTGGCAGACAGACGATAGTAGATAGTTTTATTTCAACCTTGATCACCTTGTGGTCTCTGCGTAGAATATTGCTGTATGCACATATTGGAGACAGTGGTTTGTGACAAGAAGCCACTACCAGAAGTGAGTATGTCTAAATTTAGCAGCAGATGAACGTTCACGAGTCGTTTTTGTAACTTAATCAGGACATGCATCTCCAATATTTGCATACAAGGGTGTGGTGAGAGGCTGGGTGGGCCTCAGTGCCTGTGACTGGAAGGTTGTCAGTTTGGGGCCCCAAACTTGGCAGAATATTCACACATCTGTGGCCCCTTGAGCAAGGCCCTTAACCCCCTGCTCCAAGGGTGCTGCATGCTGGCTGACCTTATGCTGCGACCCCCAACTTTGTGTCTCATGGAGAGCCAGTTGGGGATGGCCGAGAGAAGCTTCATTTCAAAAATTTCGAAGTCTTATGCCATTTACAACAGCTACGTTGAGAGCTATTCAACACAAATCCTCTAGGTGGCGCTTCAATGCTTTTTACAAATGCTAGTTTAAATGAATGGAATTCTGCACTGGCAACCCTTGACATATATCCCACCTAGAGGAACCCCACTCTGTTTCTTTCTGACATGAAATCACATGTGCTGTTGCCCCGGGGTACTTAATACTCCTAATCCAGCCTGGAGAAGCTCCTCTCCCCCCCAAATAAGAGGGCTCTGGTCCTTTAACACATTTGGGCTCAGTTAGGAAGCGCCAGTTCCTTCAGGGTCCTCTTTCTCCATGTTGCCTTTTCATGGGGCCAGAACAAGTAAGAACAATGTGCTCGCACTGGCCTTTCTGCACAGCCCTCCTGACACAGCAGGCCTGCCAGCTTTCCTCAGCTGGCTGGAGTGAGATTTTCAGTTTGGACCGAAAACCCAGTTTGTACAACGCATGTGCAGAAATTGCATCGTTTCCTCTCGTCATTGCGTTACTGTTGCTCAATTTTACGAGTTGATGATTCACAATTTTTATTTCGGGAAATAAAGACCTTTGCTTTCTGTCTCTAATTTTGCATCCTTTAAGGCTTCGATATAATACTCTGATACAAACCTGGTCACTTCTGACAGTTCCTGATGAAAAGAAAAACAAAATAATAAATATGATTAGTGATAAATACAAATAATTTTTAAATAAAAAGTTGTATAATCATTTGAAAATACTAATTATAATTCAAATAAGTGAGAAATACGAACTATTTTAAAATAAATTGTAATAACGCAAATCGTAAAATCGAGCAGCTGCTGTAAAGCAGTAGCGAATGACAATGACATAATTTCTGTGCATGCATAGTCCAAATCGGGTTTCTGGTCCAAAATGGGTAGTCACCTGCACATACATGTATGTCACAGTTTTCTGTTTTTACCTTGTAAATAGTCTGTCGGGATTGCAAACTGAACCAGCACTTATGATTTAGCGTACTTTATTTTTATAATGGAATACTATAGATTTGGCATGAGATTTCTTCCGTGAAAGTAAGAGAGTAAGTTGGGAACCCTGATATAGGCATTAAGTCGGTGGTTGGACTGTCATTAAAAATCGGCCCTGGACTTTAGGGGGTTCCCCACAAACCCATTGGTCCACTGGGAAAATGCCCAGACCTGTCTGGGATAATTAACAACCACCAGTCCTGCCTATTAGCATTCCTTAGACGTGGTTTCCTGACTGACCGTTCCAGACTGTTACTAACTGTAACTATATTCCCCTGCATGGTGGTAACCGCCCCCTATTGGTGCATGGCGAGTACCAAACTGAATTCCCAACTCAAGGGATGCATTCAGATCCTATATCCAACTCTAATTAAGGATTCAACTGGAGACTGCTAAGGATGTCTTCACAATGAGGGCAGAAAACCTCCAGCAAAGGTATTGTAGAGAGACTTCAGCAGTATAAAAATGTGATGGTTAGTGCGTAATATTAGCAGATATGCTAGTTAATTCTGAGTCAGTAGCTTGCAGTAGTATCAGTATGAAGCGGTAATGAGAGACGTTGCAGCTCTGACTGTGCCTGATAATGACTCCAGCAGGCCTGCATATCCTGTACTGTGGCATTATCCCGGATTACAGCCGCAGAGACAGTTACTCCTTCCAAGTTGGCAACTTTATATCAAAATGAGAGAAAAAGACAAAGTCGGAGCAGAACGCCCGCCCGGCTTTTTGGCCTCCTATCGCCAACTTCTCTCCTGAGCTGCTGCAGCATTTTCACTGACCTTTAACCTGAGGTTCCAGCTGTGTCTTTATTGGTCAGCTGTCAGTGGTGCTGCAGTAACACACATCTAAGGTTCATTAGAAGGTCTTAACCAGTGTACACTGTACATTCTAGACATTAACAGCCCATCCAGTCAACACTGGAATTCATACGGAGCCTGAAATTGACCCAAGTGACATGTTTATGTCACTAACGTGTTATCAGATTAGTTATTAGTTGATTTTCGCCTTAGCTATTTGTCACTTAGATACTATGTTAGCTTAACATAGCTGTGGCCACGGTCAAAGAATAATGATTTGTATGCTTCCAAAGATTAATACTTGGTTATTTTATTTGTTCTGAGTGCAGTATGGGGTGGCTTGGTGTGGGTTGTATCACTTTGGCAATCTCCAGTTCCCCATGCATAGCACATCAGCCACAAATAAGCCTGAACTGAAATCAGACTACCCAGCAGGTCCAGGCACGTCAACCTGTGCAGAGCACATGTCCTCTTTGTAATTACACTCGGAAGTACCCTTTTTTTTTTTTCGTGGAGGGGTTGGGGGGGGGGTGCCCTTCTTTCAGTTTCAGCACATGCCCCTCAAAAGGTCTGTGCACGGCGCTGAGCAGGTCAGTGATACAGGTTATGGTATATAGCAGAAAACTGGTCATTTCCTTCACCTTCTGGAAGCTCACACATGAGTAAATAAAGATTTTTTAGATTTCCTCCTGTTTGTGTTTGTTTGTCTAATTATTGCAGTCTGAAGTTTGGTTCTAATAGCATCTGTGCCTTGACTGCTATGAGTTTCGTATGACGGGAACAGGGCTGGGTCCCTGGTACAGGTCTGGGAAGGGACAGCCTCCTGTATACCACCTTACCTCACCTTACTCAGCTTTTGGCAATATGCAGGTCATTCACACATAGATGTGGGAATAAAACAAGCATTTGGTGGCCTGATGCTTCTGCCAGTCTTCGCTAATTAAAGGTGTCACCATCCATATAATTAGACATGGAAAACACAGTGGGATACTACTTGAATTGAAATTAACAAAAGATGAATCACTCTAACTTCCATGAATGGATCTATCTATCTGTCTATTATGTTATACTTTTTAGTCGAAACACATGACCTTCCATTCATTCCATGAACTTCCTTCCATCTGGAAGACGGCTCCACAGTATCAGGACTGTAACTGCCAAACACTGCAAGAGCTTCTTTCCCAAAGCAGTCAGAGCCCTCAACTCACTGCCACAAAAGGACTGTTAAACTCAACAACAACACAAAGAGCTTTGCAGACACAGATAACAAAATGCTAGACTGGACTTTGAAACAAACGCTCATTTGCACATCTCTATTGCACATTAGTACATTTGCATAACCATATCTACCTCATGCCAATTTGCACTCATTGAACTTGTCAACAATATCCTGAACCCGAGATTTTAAATACAAGCTACACATTTCACTTTACTACATTGCACACTCGCCCTTTATATTTCATTGTCTGTCCTGTTCTACTCTAGTTAGAATGAAGTACTAAAATTTAGTTCGATTTATATTGTGTATATTCCTTGTCGTATATTTTTGTGTTGTTTGCATTCTTTATACATGCGCTGTGTAGAGACTGTGTGAAACGACATTTTGATACAACGTATACTGTGTGTATTGTTGTCTTGACAATAAAGGAATCATAAAGCGCTTGAAACTTGACCAGTTAGGAGGAGCTGAGAGGGGCAGGGCCTGGCCAGCAATGTCCCTCCAGAAACCCCCCAGGAAATGGCACAGGTCACCCACACCATCAGCACCCCTACCTCGGCAAATTTCTCCCGACCAGATCCACGTGAACATCCTGGTTCAGGTGTAGGCTGAAAATGAATATCAGTGGAATGAGTATCTGGCTGTAGCCGACTGCCTGCAAGAGTTTAGGAGTTGCCTGGAGAAGGTCAAATGATGCCCAGCTTTGTTGAAAAATGGATGTGGGGGACTCTTTCTACATCACAAGCTCACTGTCCATTGGACATTGCGGTTTTTCTGGACATGGGCCGACACCCTGTTGGCCTCAGCCTGGCCATCTATGGACAGAATGGACTACAAGTGGTCCCTAATGCAGTCCCAACATAGCTTTGTTATCCAACAGCACATTATGAGGAAGCTCACACAGGGTGACTCTCTCCCATCAAGTGTGCAAAAAAAAAATCTCTGTCTTGCTGGTGAAAGACGAGACAGGCAATCACTGGCTCTGTGGTCGAGCAGTGAGATGTCGTAACACAGAAGAAGACAGTCCAGGGCACCTGTCGGTGGTTATGGGATTCGGCACCACTCAGAGAAGCACATGACACTGGGATTTGAGAACTGATACAGGCTTTATTTGTGGCATCTCACAGACGTTGTTATGCAATGCCTGGCATTGTGTGGGATGATTACTTACATGCTAAACATAATCACATTAGTAAAGAATCTTTCAGTTAATCCAGAAATGTATTTACTTAAATAATAAATTTGACTTATCAACACTTTCTTATTTTATTCTTTGTTTCTCTTGAACTTTCTCTTTCTTTAAAATTCACTTTATTGAAGGGTCCGATATAACATCACATTTTTGATTGACTCTTTATTTATTTAATATTTCAATGGTGTGACTGCAACATGTTTATTTGGAAGACAGCAATGCTAGTTTCACCAATAATCTAACCATGCGTGAGAATTCCCTACGAAAGTCTTCAGTCTTTCACATACAGATGGATCCTCATATTAAACTACAACACTGATAATGAGAACAAAACATTCTAAAATTGATTCAGATGATTCAGAAGGCAGGTCATGTCTGATTCCGTTATCACTGTTTTAAAGGGAGACTGAGAGAACATTAGGAGGAGTGTTCATTATGTAGATCGTGTACGCATATTCTCTGCCTTGCCCCTCTCCCCTCCCCTCCCGCCCTAACCCTAATCCCTCTCTCCTCGCATTCCTTTCTAGAGCAGACACCTATCGCAGTCGGGGAGCTGTGGTCGCCACAGTCATTCAGCGAGATCTTGATGAAAAGAAAGACACTCTACACCAGCATGGAGGGTTTGGCTTGGAGGACGCCCGGCTACATTCCTCGGGGCCAGAGGCCTTTGGGATGCTGAAATGGGGCCGCAGCGGGAAGGGGCGCAAACGAGGCAAATAAAAGGCCGCATTCCTAGCCGGCCTCAGCTGTTCGGGTGTTGATGTGATCACCGAGAGCCCTCCCAGCTGGGAGCCCTTTATAGCATGATGTGGACTTTCACATACCTGTCGAATGTAGTTTAATATTCAGTCGAGTTAACGAGGTGAGGTATACCTTTAGTTTTGGTCTTATGAGCAAGGCACCTGGTTTGTTCCCATCATAATATCAAAATAATTTTTAATTGGCCGACGCCACGAGGCACAAAAGAGGCATTTTCTCTTTATTCTAAAAATGGCTTGTATGTTTACAAGTTAGCAAAAAGAAAAAAATATGAACTCAGTATCGAGACTGTAATTTATGAGTGATGATATTTTTTAGTTTCCCAAAAAAACATTTTTGGGAATTATTAAAATATAAAAATAAATAAGATGTGGCTTTATGCAGTATACTTGCTGCATTGCAGTTTACAGTAGTTTGAGTATATTAGGTCAACCCTCAACAACACGTGTAATACTATTTGACTAGGCCTGTGACTTGTTAATTTTACGGCTGATTGGGTGATTCAGAGCCTTCTTGTCATTGGATGCACACTACAGAACAAAGGCAGCTGCAGTGGACAGTTCGATAAGACACGGGATTTGAATGGTTTTGTTTTACACGGCTAATTGCACTGTATGAGGAATAGCATTTGTTTAGGGTAATCCATAAATGGACAGCATTCCGTTGGAGACAGGGTTTTTTTTGTTAGATGATATGGTCACAAAGGCTATAGTTACACCAGGACCTAAAAAGGGTTGCGGTGAAAGTAACCAAAGTCCTACTTGATTACAACGTAACATCAGACAGCTGCTACAGTTTATTATGATAAAGTGTTAAGAATAGTCCTCTGCGAATTAGATGACCTGACAGATTAGATATACGATGTTCAGATTAGCGGAATATGCTAATTCAGGGCTGATCTTTTCACAATCAGTACGTAAGATTAAGCTAAGGGCCCGGTGTTGCCGTGGCTCACGTCCCACCGCCTCCTTCACCCCCCACTGCTGTCTCCTACCTAATCTCATTCACTCCTTCTCAGGGTTTACTTAGCATTTTCCACTTTGCCCCTGACAATGTAACAATTTGTACTTCCTCCGCGGCGGCACATCCTAGCTCTTTGAAATTACTGCATTTAGATGGGATCAGGTGGCAACCTATGCTGTGACATTTTAACTATTTGTTCAAAAGAAACTTAGATTCAGTCAGTACACCAGTGATTTCCAACCACTGCTCCGTGGCACACTAGTGTACCGTGTGAGATTGTAAGGTGTACTGCGGGAAATTATTCTATTTCACTTAATTGGTCTAAAACATTTTTGGCTGGTGGTGTGCCGTGAGATTTTTTAAATGTAAAAAAATGTGCCGTGGTTCAAAAAAGGTTGAAATACACTGCAGTTCACATTCGTAGTGCTGAATTAAATTCTGAGTTTCAGAGTCAGCCTATCAAATGAATGAAAGGAATGAAAATAGGCACAATAATTCAATGCCTGTACAACACATTGCTGGGTCACAAAGATAATATATTACCAACATTTTTTTTGCAACACATCTTCACCGGGAAATGAAAAGGCATCTCCGTTATGTGTACCTGTAATTTCTACCTGCTCTACCATTACCGCTGGCTTCCAGATATCACACTCTCACTGTAAGTTTAAAAAGCCTTTATTTGAGACTGGCTATGTGCCTACGTGTTTAGACTAGTGCAAGGGCTTGCCAGACAGACACAGGTGTGCACATTTAAAAGGTGAACAGACACATGACCTTACCTAAGCAGTCACATGACTTGGTCCCCACTGCTCAAAAATAAGAATTCATGCTCTAAAATACATGTCGCACTACACATAAGCAATTATATAAAGAACAATACGAAATAATGGTAAATGCTTTGACTTACGAACAAGGTCAAATTCCCAGAACATAGCATTCAGCACAGTAAAGCAGGTGAAAAAGGCTGGTTACATCCCAGTCTTGGGTCTAATGCAACAAAAAGTGGAGTGACATCGTGATTTAATTTGTCCTGTTTATTTATTAGGAGTGAAAACTGTATCGGGATCCAACTAGACAAAATAAATAAAAAACACTGCTGACTAAGGAGTTTAATTCTCAACCTA
>JAODKL010000044.1:16913725-16931445 GCA_026780765.1 Petrocephalus schoutedeni | reverse complement strand
ACACAGTGTGGGATGACACTGGGTGTTATAGAGAGCCCAGTACCTGTGTCCAGATGACAGGCGCAGATGTCATTGGGCTCTGTACTGTTTGCTACACAATACGACGATACCACCTTGGTGTGGTCTGTCTTTGGTGGCCGGAACCTTCACGGCGTGTGTGGGTACCCTCACGTGCCCATTGGTTCCAACATCAGGCAACTGACATCTGCATGACCCACATGCTGGGCAATTGCACGATATGACCACCCGGCCTCATGCAAACCCACAATGCGACCCCTATCAAACTCTGTCAAGTGCTGGTAATGCTGTCTAATGCGTCTATGAGACGTCCCCTGTGTCTGGTGATACACTCTTGCAAATCGAATCATTTACACACCCATCGCTGGTACCTGTACCAAATTACACTCATCTTATTATAGTTTATTTTTAACTTTTTTTTGATGTTTTGCCTTTTGCTGAGAATACTATGTAGTATTTTAATGCCTGGAGATGTTTCCGTACTTTTGTATGGCCTACGCAGGAGCATTTGAATATGATTAATTGATTATTTACATTTTCTGCATTGAAGTGTATGTATTACTTAGCACAGCCATTTCTGAGCTGTAGCTGGAATGGAGCCTGTGAAGCATTTGCAAGTGTACCGTTGGTGTCCCAAGTATGTGTGGGGTGGGTGGGGGATTTCTGACAGCATCCTTACTGATAATGTTAGGCAGCATTATAGCTAGGGCTGCCACCTTGTTAGTAAGTCTAGCTATGGTTCTAAAAGAAGTGAGGACTTTTGTCTACAAGCATAGAGCTTTTCTGCATCATGTGGTGCCATCGGTGGCTGGACCAAGTCAGTGGCATAGGTAAGAATTCTAGTTCTTGGGGTCTGTATACCAAGGTTCTGTGGCCGTTTGTCATAATGGGTGTGTGTTGCCTGTTCTGTACAATGGACATCATATATTTGGATGGAAACGCAGTTCTCAGTTTTGAAAGATGAATATCTAAAAATTATTTAAACCTGTACTTTAATGTGAATGGTACTATTTTCACACCTCTGCCTTGTAACCCCAGAAGCATGTGACCTTGGAATGCCACAAAGAAACAAGGAACAGTGCTTTGATGTATCAGTATTGTTTTGGGGGTTATTGGGCAAAGTTTGGTCTGTCTGTGGGAGTACAGTCCGAAGGCTAGAGAACAACGAGGACCATTTATATACAAAATATCCATTTATAATCCAAAATGAGTCACAGTTCATGATCTTGTATCTCACTGGGCTTTGTGACTGGACTTTGGTTATGGCAGTCCCTCCTTGTTTTCTAACCTGATATAGACTTCCTAGCATGTGTTGCCATCAAGACAATGATCCAGTTGTGCTCCAGACAACAGCAGCAGCATGCCTGGCTTTGTAGTTGATGGCTTGGTTTAGGCTAGACACAACGTGGCGTTGTTGACCAAAGCATTCCACTGTCGACTCATTTGTCTATAGAGTATTGTTCCAGAAATCTTAGTTGGGCTCTGGTATACAAATGTGCCGTAGTGGGTTCAAGTCTCCTGCTGTCCCATTTATGTTCAAGGTCTTTCTAAAAGGACTCATGCACTTTTACACTGCTACAGAAAGCAGAGCCTTGTCAGTTCCTCAATAATATTTGGTTCCTTGTGTTCTAAAGCACATCAAGCAATGTTAAATGACATTGTGAACATGTCACGTTAGATCAGTAAATTTAAGTCTGCACAAAGGGTGTGAGCACGTAATTATGCAGACCTGAAGAATAATCCTTGCGCACTCCTGCTTTTCCTTAGGCAAGTCCTTTGACATCACTTATGTCCGACTGAAGTTCCACACCAGCCGCCCGGAGAGCTTCGCCATCTACAAACGTACCGTGGAGAACGGGCCTTGGATCCCCTACCAGTATTACAGCGGCTCGTGTGAGAAGACTTACCAGAAGCAGCACCGCGGCTTTATCCGAACCGGAGAAGACGAGCAGCAGGCTCTGTGCACGGACGAGTTCAGTGACATTTCCCCATTGACTGGTGGTAATGTGGCCTTCTCCACCCTGGAGGGGAGACCCAGTGGTTACAATTTCGACAACAGCCCTGTGTTACAGGTAGGTCTCCTCCCGTAATGTTGATGACTACTGTGATTTAATGATGGCTTGATGGAGTCAATACTGAATTAAAATAAACGTATCTGCAGTTGAGAGAGTTACAAAATATGATTCAGTCACTATGGAATAATGAATAGGGATTTAGGCCTAACTGACACAAGGTACTGTTAACACCTAGAAAAGTCTGTAGTCTGGTGCTTAGATTCCCTTTGGTGTGATACTATGCGCATGGATCTGTGCTCTTTTGCTGTGCTTGCATTGGCCAGTGTGCTGCTGTTGGCTGCAGTAACAGCAGTATTTGTGACAAAGGTAAAATGGCACCAGTAATTGTCACATAGCACCCGACGAGCGGCTCATACTGAATTGAACCCTAACAGAGCCAGAGGTTGCGGTGATCACTTTGAAAATGGTAAGGGTGATGCTTAAGTCTGCTGCCTTTCATGGGTGGGAAGTTCCTGCCCTGTTGGAATTTGTTAAAGTATGGCCGAATTATGGGGTATGTTTTCTCTTCAGGCACGTAAGTTTTAAGAAAAAAAAAAGTGCTTAAAAAGTTACACATTTTTGAGTTACACTTGTTCTTCTCTCATTCGTGAGGTCACTCCCACCACGCACAGCCTGGGAAAAAGGTGCAGCTGTGACTGATGTCGAATTAATTCATAAAGCAAGAAAAAGGGGTTGTACTTTTATTGATTTTGGCAGCAGGCAAAACGTGGAACATGCACGCTTTAATTTACGTTGTGAGCCTAGTTGAAATTTGCAGTAACTCTTTAATTTTGAAAATGAAAGCATGGCAGTAGCCTACTACGCTTATTTTTTGGTCATTCTCAAGAAGGTGAGAATCCTTTGGCAAAAATGAAACGTTACAGTGAAATACAGTGTTTGAGCAGTGCAGAGCAGTGGCCCATTATTATTAAACCACTTTCGTGTTTAGTTTAGTTAGTTAATTTAGTTCTGAGTTAGTTTTCCTTTTCCAGCCACTTTTCCCAAATAGGTAGCCAAAAATCTCATTACCATTGCACTCTAAGGATCAAATGACACAAAACTAGATAAAAACATTTTTAAATCTTTCCACTTAGTTGCATGAAATGCGCAATAAGCAATTGCATCTGTTTTCTGTGCAATTTCTTTATTTTTTATCTACAATTCTTGCCCTGTATTTGATACTCTTGTTTATGTAATATAATATAATATAATATAACTGATTAACTACCCCAAAGGCAAATTTTACTTTTTTTGACGTTGAACTTGTATAATGTGAGACAGTCTTCAAACTACTTTCAAAAATTTAAAGAAACTTGAGAGTTTGAGAGTAACTCATATTGTTTGATGACATCCATACACCTCAGCTTTTTTTTACTCTTTATTCAAAACAATTCTGTAAACAATGGAGGCTGCTATGTATTGCTAGTCACTGCTAGTAGATGAAATCTACATCATTAAGTGTAGAATGGTTACCAAGTAGGCGAGTGTCCAGGCGAGGGGCCTGCATCAAGTGGCAGGATGTCTTGCGTAGCCGAATAATTTTACTTTAAGATCTCAGATTTAAGTTTAAGTCTGAGCTAAATGTATGTGAATGAAGATACGGCTTGTTTAAATCAGGGTACCTTAACTACGATGTGTCTTCTGGCTAACAAGAAATTCGACTTTGTGATGCATAACCTCGGGCAGGGGTTCCATTGGGATTTTGCTGGAGTGCATAGCTACGTGCATGGGGGAATCAACCTCTCTATACTCAATCAATCAAATTCATTCAGTGTCCCCAGGTGGGGCTTGAGTGTCTTGGGAGAAAATGTGTATGCACGTACTCGTCATGGATTCGGGTGGGGCAGACCAGACAGATGTTCGATGTTTATTCTGATGAATGCAGTATGATGTAATTGGCCCCCTGAGAGGCCAGCTGAGACGAGCTTTGTGGGAATTTGATTTCTGCCCGTGAAAGATTCAGTTTGAGGTGCTCTGTGACTGACTGTCGTATTAATGCCACGAATTATTGTATCGTCGTTCCTCGACTGACATCAGCAATGGACTAGACTTCCAAGGCGAATGTACGGGCTGCTTAGTCTACAGATTAAGCTGTATGACAAACCCAATTCAAGATGACAGTCACTAAATGCTCAAGGGCAGCAATTTGTTGTGCTCAGTCTACAGGAAGCATCTCAGGGTAACAGAAATGGCCGAAAAAATCCTTCCAGTACAAAGCCTGCCCTAAATAGCCAGAATAATCCACTCTCATCCATACAACTTCACCCATATCTTCTTTTTTTCTCCCTTGTCAGCCCCGAAATGATCCCGCTTATTAGAGTTATGTCTAGCAGTGGTTTTGGCTCCAAAGGATTGTATAGTAGCAATATTTGTAATATATGTGATACAAACTTCTAATCAATGTTAGCACCTGGTCCTATTAGGGAAAGAAACCAAGGACACAAGTGGGCTATGGGGTTCTTAAGGGTACAGCTGCTGCCTGTGTAATAGGTGTGAGTATTCCAATTTGGTGGGGAGTTCAACGTTGTGGGAACGACGGCTATGGAAGGGTCGTCCTGTCATCACGTTTAGCTGATGCTTTTGCCCGAAGTCACGGGTGCAAGTGAGAGTTCAGGGTCAGTCTGTATCCTTGGGATTAAGGGCTCGATTTGAACCAGCAACCTTCTGGTCACGCGGCAATCCAGTTCTACCTGTTTCTGCATCGCCCTTCTCTGCATACCCCGTGGAAATAATAAACATCAGTGAAATGCTAATTAGCTTTCCAGATTTCTCAGCATTAATTTCCATTATTTTGTACGTGCAAAAGTGAAGATGATTTGGGATCCCAAGAAGTCCAACTTAATAGCCCTGTGCTGGTCTGGTCCAAATTAGCAGGTGACAGGGCGAAGCTGGTCTAGTTTGCTCCAAACAGATCCTTGACTGCAGATGTCTTCTTGCTATTCCGGGACGCATTCCTTCCTAAGAGGTGTAACGCGGGGAGGGGAATAGCCTGTCCCTATGAAAATAAACTAGCATTTCACATATACCTCCCTGAACCATTTTGTATAAAGGAGTGCAGCACTGGATTTAAATCTTTTGGATTTAAAACCCTGTTAATGTTCACAATAGGTTTGTATGGCTTTGTTTTCCGCAGTAATTGCTTTCTGTGAAAGACCGAAACAGATTGGTATGGCGCTTTCAGATGGATATGCTTTAGTTATTTTAGGAAAAATAAATATACCCGTGGCTGTGAAAGTAACATTACATTGATATGTTTAGTGTTTCCAGCCTTGTTGCCAGTCAAATCTGGATGATAATATGAATGCAAAAGCTTCTTATAATCAGTGATTAAGCCTTGTCATATAAAGACCTGGCATAATTAACTAAGAATGTGAGACGGTTTAGCTTAATATAGGTCATGACAACATGTGACATTTAAACTCTTGACATGGGCTCCTGGATATTTTTGTGGAACCGAAACCGATCCCCATTGGCTGCTTGTGGGAGGTTTCTTGTGTCTCATTTGAAACAGTGATGCTGTGTGTTGTGATTGATTTGTCGCCCAACGTGGAGCCCTCAGGGGTTGAACTGGAAGTCTTTTGGTTATGGGTGGTCACAACCATGGTTCTGATATGGTTGTTTAACTTTAAACCCATGGTATATTCCCACTGTATTTAGCTATAAGCTAAGATGCAAAAGTCTGGCAGATGTTTTGACCTAAGCTGCTGCTTTGACTCAACAAGCTGAACAAGGTTAATATTCTTTTAATCTGGTATGTGAAGCGGTCATGTGCCAGATAAAACAGCTGGATTACCTCCCGGTGGATTCCTCCTAGATAGGTACAATGACGGGCTTTATCGTTCGCAGATGTACGTTGAGTCTGACTCTGACAGCTGTGGATTGTAATCAGTTTCTGGTTTTATAGCCAAGAGCTTAAAGTACGCTTATTGTAACACTATAGTCAGCTTTTCTGTGGGTAGCACTAGCTGACTGCCCGTGGGAAGCTCTCTAGCCTTTGGAGCAATGTTTCGCATGGAATAGGGATTCCTTCCCTTATACTCATGTTATCAGTGCAAATATTTGAAGTGTTAATAGCTCAGGGTTTTGCTTTGAGATCTCTGGCTGCATTTTTAACCCCCCTCCCCCATATACATATTTAGAATACTCGTCCTTATATCGTCCCACATGTAAGCATGGAGTTGGAACACCTGGCCATAGTAAAATGTGCAGGGGGTCGGTCTTAAGCCACAATACTGCTGCAGTCAGTCCTCTGCAGCACTACAGTCATTCCCAGCGTTCCTGAAAAACTTTGTGCTCACTAACATCAAACACTAAAACTTAGCAGCTTATAGCAAACAGAAAGAATTCATTCATAAAAACAGTGATATAAATGGCCAAAAATTTAATAATATAATAATATGCATTTCATAAGAAATAATGAAATGCCTCCTATGGGTCATATGAGTCATACAAGAATGGCTTAGTAACTTCAGCCGAATGTGCTGGACTCTTGACTTGACGATTGCCTTGAGTCGGGAGTAGTGAGGCACGGCCACCATGAGATGTATAGCTAATGTAAGCAAATTTAAAAAGGCTGCTGTGTGCTGTCTGTTTCTGCATGCGAGTAGTGTTTCTCGCTAAGACCACATCGCTTCGTAGTTCATGTAGTGCTTTTCATTGAAACTGAAAATCGCCCAAGTACAAAATACTTTGCACGGTATTGGACTTTGGTACTAATATATCAGTTGCGTTAAAACAGATTTGCAGTGTGACATTACACGTTGTAGCTGGACTGACTGTATAATCTTGAGACTGACAGACTGTGTAAAGCATGAATTGTCCAAAATGCCTTGATATGCACTCTAAGACATTTTGGACAATTCTATGCTTCCAACTTTGTGGGAACAGATAGGGAAGGCTTTTTTCTACTCCACCATGACTGTGCCCCAGTGCACAAAGCAAGGTCTACTAAGACATGGTTGGGTAAGTTTGGTGTGGAAGAACTTGACTCGCCTGCACAGAGCCCTGACCTCAACCCCAGTGAACATCTTTGGGATGAACTAGAAAGGAGATTGCGAGCCAGGCTTTCAGGTCCGACATCAGTGCCCGACCTCGCAAATGCTCTTCTGTATTAATGGGAAAAAACACAGACTCAATCCAAAATCCCATGGAAAGCCTTCCCAGAAGAGTGGCAGCTGTTATAGCTGCAAAGGAGGGGGGGGGGGACCAACTCCATATCGATGCCTGTGGATTTAGAATGGGATGTCATAAAAGTTCCTGGGGGTGGAATGGCCAGGTATCCCAATATCGCATGCAGCGTACCATAAAATGTCATAGTATACATGCATGCTGCTTATGAATGTTCTACACATGCATTGTGAAGTTGTACTGAATGTTCTATGAATACATTATGATGGTGCAATTAATGTAAAGTGTTAGTGAATGTTATTTGATACCAAATTAAGGCGCAAAGATGGTGCTGTGTTAATGGCAGTTTTTAAATTTTAAATTAATTTCCTCAAAGTTTTGGAATTACTGCTAAAGTGTGATGCTAAGCAGTTGAACTTTATATCAAGCTGTGGCACGTTGTGAACAGGGCTCATTTCCTTAGAAGGCTTTCCGGGACTGTTATGGGTGAAGCATTTCTTCACTGGTACAACACTTTCCTCAAACAGTCTGCTCTCTGAAAAAGAATGTGGAAACTATTAATCTGGTGGACGCCTGTGTTCAGTGGAGCCTAACCCTTGTCGTTAAAGTACTGTTTGTCGTTAAACTAATGTTGATATGTCGTTTGTATAATGAAAATCATGAAAAGCAGCTGCCGGAGGATGTTAAATGCTTTTTAGAAGCATGGCTTGTCAGGACTTTGAGATAAAGAGCATATATTTTAATATATATATATAGAGATTTTATTAGACCCTTGACTGGGAGACCTCATGCCTTCACGTGCGCTTAACATACTCATGAAACGGGTTTAACAGAAGTAGACTTGTCCCGTTAATGTTTTAGTGATAGCCGGAATGATTTATGAGATCTGTTACGTGAATAAATCCTAAATGCTAAAGTCACAAATGTACTCCTCAGTTTCCTATTCTCGGTAGAAAAATCCCTGTCATAACAAACTCGAGAGCATTTGTTTAGAAAGATATGCCATATATCAGGAAGTAGCTGTAAAAACAGTGTGCCTAGCTGCTCTATAGTATTAACAGCTGTGAAGGTGGCTCTTACAACAAGCTTGGAACTCAAAATTTGTACAGGAAATTTAGCAAGCATTGTGCTTTGGATTTTTGGATGTATTTTGGAGAACATCATGGCCTACCAGTGATGCATGAAAACTAAATAAGCTTCTCTCCCTAATAATAAATCTGATACTGTTCTTTGAGCAGAGAAATTTAATTTGTTCCAGAATGGAGACTTCGCTTCCCCTGCAGCCTATGCTATATATACTGTAATAATTTTGACTTGGATTTTTTTGTCTAACCGTTCTTAAGTTACATATTTTAATCTAATTTTAACCATACCTAATGCATACTACAGTAGGCTGAAATTAACACTGGGACACTGAAGAAATTGAAAATGATCATTGCGCTGGTGCTCTCAAATACTCTTGGGGAGATTTTGATTGGTTGTGCTCTTCGGTAGTAGGGGTGGAGGCGTATCCGAATATTTTGCACAAATATTTTTAAAATTCGTTATTTTCAAGAAGAATAAAGGACATCAGGCAGTTGGTGTTGGTGTGACTGCGGTGGGGATTTCTGCTGCCGACCTGCCACTGCGTTGCATTGGTACCTTGTAGATCCTTTATTGTCAATGACTGACTGCTTCATGCTCTAGCAGACTGGCCAAAACATTAGTATAAGACCTTGGAAAAACTGGCCTGCCGTCTTCCGTATTTTTTCCTCGCGTTAATACTAGCATTCATTCTGAATAGTAAACTACCCCCACCTAATGTTAGCTAGTTAGTCTGTGGGTTGGAACATATATAATTCAGTTGTAAGATATTTAATGAGTTTAATTGACATTAGGCAGTACAGTACCTGTGGGAAACTATGATACTTAACCTTCAACTTGTGATAATTCATAGAGCTTTCTGGTTTGTTCTTTGTTTTACTAGTATGAAGCAATGGCATGTGGAGTATTGTTAATGGTTATTTTGGACTGGAAGGAGTTCTTTTAATTTAATTATACAAACTTCTGGACTTTCAGATCCAACAAGATTTCAATATTTATTTATTTCAATATATGTTGTTTTTTTTAAACTTTGATGGACTTAAATTTACTTTTATTAATATATTTCATTTTTTATTGTGGTCACGTGTATTGATATTAAAAATACACCTGATTAAGCCATCCAGCCTAAGCTTCAGATTTGTGTGTTCTGCGGGTCATCGTTGTAATTTGCTATGGGACCTTGTCATGCTAAGTTAAGGCAGAGACTGGGCATCAGGGTGACAGTCACAGGTGTGCGGACTTCAGCAGGTGAGGTCACACGCGCACTGGAGTCTGGAACGGGAGCCACGCCCACATGGATCGGAGATGAAGGGCGTGACAGATATGATCGCTGACTAATTAGTTACAGATCAGACAACTGCCAGAATATTCTTGCAGCCCTAGTATTGATGTGCTGCTTAACGTCCGTAAGTTCAAAAGAGCTGAAAAATCCCCGTCAGATGTATCTGATGTAAATATAGTGACTGTGCTGCCAGCCATAGCCTAACCCAACCTAACTAATCTAACTTATAATACCAATAATACTTGATAGCAATCATAAACTGGGCTCTTTGCACACCCCTATTCTGTAGAATGATTTTAGTTGGTGCGTGGACCTTCTATGAAATCCTTGAATCCTGTTGTTGATTAATACTAAAATTAGGCTATCCAGGTGACCCCGTCAACCTTGATTAAACAGTGTATTCTGGAGTACTGATTCAGAATATAAACTCGGTAAAATGAGGAAAATTTCCCAGACATTATTGCTAAGCTGAAGAGGATTTTATTAGCATTTATTACTCGAGTTGCTTTTGAATGCTCTCATTATGCTTAATTTACTGTAAAAAGTAAACACACAGCATCTAATGCCTTGTCATGACATGTCAGCTTTTGTCTGGTTTGACGACCCCTCCCCGTTTAATCACCACAAGCTTGTGTGTGTTCGCAGTACATTTGGCAAGCAGATGCCGACTGACTGTGATGTGGTCTTACTTTCGTGTTTGTATTTTGCTTAATTATCTTAATCGGTTTTGACTGACTACATGTGTGCTTCAAACATCCTGTAGGGTCACTTGGGGTGTAAACAATTCTGGCCTTAGATTAACAAATGAATCATTTTTGTAGTTCCTATTTACCTTCAGGTTTATTTTCATTGACGATAAGTTAAACATCAAGCCATCCGCAGAAAGACCTATCGCCCATATAAATCATTAAAATACCGAACGTTTGACCTCTGACCTTCCAGTTGGCATTTTACACTTTTGCATGCAATCTGGAGCCAGTGAAGTAAGGCTGTTATTTATGTAAAGTCTGATGTGTAAGTGATGTGTAGAGCAGACTGTTAACTGCGTGGGTTAGCCTTAACACTAGGAAGAGAACTGTGGTGATGTAGCATTGGATTTTGCTCATACAACCCAATGGATTTATTTTATAATGCTGAAACTGATGTTCTGTCCTTGACATGGCATGTTTCTTTTTCTTTTAGGACTGGGTGACTGCCACAGATATCAGAGTAACCCTTAACAGACTGAACACCTTCGGAGATGAAGTTTTTAACGACCCCAAAGTTCTCAAATCCTACTATTATGCCATTTCTGACTTTGCTGTCGGTGGGAGGTAAGACCAGGCTCACAATGCA
Source organism: Petrocephalus schoutedeni (assembly GCA_026780765.1). Taxonomy (NCBI): domain Eukaryota; kingdom Metazoa; phylum Chordata; class Actinopteri; order Osteoglossiformes; family Mormyridae; genus Petrocephalus; species Petrocephalus schoutedeni. Next base: position 16,920,546 of record JAODKL010000044.1, on the reverse strand, counting down.
CACTCCTGTAATTAACTCACGTTTTTTAACTCCGATTTTATTAACCAGGTAATCTGTGTTGTTAAGAATTGAAAAATCTACCCTGTAGTTTCATCATTCTTCTGGAATCACATTGTTCTCAGTTACTTCAGAGAAATGCCACATCTTGTGCATATCTGGTTTAAAGCCGGAGTGTATTTTTATGTCTTATTGGAAGTCAATGGCCCGTAGTCCATTTATTCAGCCAAATAACACAAGCAATTCAGCTGTTACTGAAACAGTAGAAAGTGAAACTCTTAAATTTAGTAGTGGCCAAGAACTATATATTACTTTGCTGAAACTGTGGCTAGGAATTCAGAAGATGTGTTGCAAGATGCCTGATCCATACTGTGTATTTATTCATACCACACTCATTTACTCACTCTGGCATTAAATTAATCAAACTGTTACGTGTGGAGTTTGTTCCCTATAATGGGGTTATGGTACAGGCGGTGCTGTGTTTGCTCACTGCTAGCCGGCTCACGCCGTTCCTCATATCACAATTAAGCACCACCTTATTACCGATTATTATCAATGGGCATCTGTCTCTTAGGGCTGCCGGCTGACTGAGTACATATCGGCCTTAACAGATTTGAATGTGATGGTGTTAAATGACTTGCTTTGATCCTGGCATTTTCCCCCTGCTCTAGGTGCAAGTGTAATGGGCACGCCAGCGAGTGTGTGAAAAACAGCGGGAACAAACTAGTGTGCAACTGTAAACACAACACCGAAGGCACCAGCTGTGAGGCGTGTAAGCCCTTCTTTAACGACCGGCCCTGGAGACGAGCCACTGCGGACAACTCCCACGAATGTCTGCGTAAGTCCCCTGTCAGAACCTTTGCACGGCGATGTAGGAGAAGAGTAATTAAGACACCATCCTCGGTGTGTGCACATCAAAAGATGCAGTTCTTTTCAGGTGCCTAGGTGTTAACGTTGTAAAGATATAGGCATCTGAAAATGTGACTACAATGGACTTCTTTTCAGTTGACTATTAGTTTGTTTTGGCTTTTGTTTTTTTTTCTTTTAAATGTGATTTTAATGTCTTCTATTTGAATTGTATTGAATTTGTATTCTTCTGCCTTTGTGAAGCACTTTCAGTTGTCTTGCATCTGAATCGTGCTATATTAATAAACTTCCCTTGCCGTGCCTTGAAAATGCCCAACCAAGCATTTTTTGCAAACAAAGGGAAAATCTCATTGAATTTCATGCCGGTGTAACTAGTAAACCATATGGACTTGGCCAGAGAAATTTTGGATTTTTCATTTTGGCCCAGGGGCCAACAAGATGCCACAGAATGTTTCAGTCCCAAGACAGTCTATCGTGGATGATAACAAATATTTGTTGAGTTGAGCCAGAATGACCGATCATTTCTTCAGCGAGTTGTCATGTGTTCTTCTGGCTCATTGTAGCTCCAGAGGCAGCATGGTGGAATAGTTCACCAGATTCTCTAATCGGATGGCTGTGGGCTCTATATACATTTTTCTGGTTTTATGTTCTTCCGATTTTTGTTGTGAGCTCCTTATTTGAGAGACCAGATTGCTTTGTGGTGCCTCCTCCTTGGAAGCTTGTTGTGAATGCTAGATGCTGTTTGGGATTTCTTACCCGGTTTGTAGTGTTTGATATTTTACTTTTTAAATGCATGAAAAGATTCTATTCACTGACATATAATCAAACCTCTGGTCTGAGAAAATGTTTTAGCATCTCCCCTCATTTTCCACTCTTTAATTAATAATAATTTCTAATGTGTATTTTACCGCAGTTGTCATGGTTTTAGTACATTCCTCAACGGTAGGAGGGCCCCTTCCATCTTTGGCCTCTCTGTGCTTGTCCTTCCTCCTGATTGGCTGCAATCAGCACAGAATGAATTCCTTTAGTTAAATGTTGAACTGAATATTTAACCTGGATTTACCACAACAGAAACTTTTGTTACTTCCTAGGTTTTCAGGCCTAATCATACTTTAAGCTCTGGTAATGCAACTGCACTAAGTTACTGTCCGTTCGCCACTTATGTTCTATCAGAACTTGTTTTGGGAAAAATTATGTCTCTCTTGTTCCGGATACTTTTCAAAATTTAGGCCACATTATTGTTTTTCTGGTTTGGTTTGTTCTATGAAATGTTAAAATGAGTTTATGGTTCTAACTCGATTCCTTGTTTCCCAGCATGCAACTGTAATGGCAAATCCAGCGAATGTTATTTTGACCCGGAGCTGTTCCGGGCCACTGGGCGTGGCGGACACTGCCGCAACTGCGCCGACAACACAGACGGGCCGAACTGCGACCGGTGTCGCGACAACTACTACCGCGAGAATGCCAACGGGTACTGCTCGCCCTGTAACTGCAATACCGTGGGTAGGTGCAACTCCGAGCACATCTTTGTTTTCTGTATTGCGCTCTTGTAGCACGTGTATATCGCTTTTCCTCTCATAGCTTTGTTACTTGGCCCAAGTCTCAGTTTGAGGTACAGGAGCTCTAAAGCACCGATTTGAGCTTTTGCCTGAATTGTACTTGCCTCATATGGGTCAGATGTGTATATATATATTTTTAATATTAATTTTTTATGTTCATTATTGTGGCTCTGAGTATACAGTCTTATGCTTTAATTTTTAAATCTTTAATACATTTTATTTGAATTTAAATTTATTTCAATTTGGTTATTCTGGAAGAAACATCCATTTTATAAGCATATACCGATCAGCTGCGACATTGAAACCACTGACAGGTACAGTGAATAAAATTGATTATCTTGTTATAGTGGACGGTCAGTTCTTGAAATTGATGTGTTGGAAGCAGGTAAAATGGGCAAGAGTAAGGATCTGAATGACTTTGATAAGGGCCAAATTGTGATGGCTGGCTGACTGGATCTAGAACTTCTCCAAAATGGCAGGTTTTGTGAGGTGCTTCCAGTATGCAGTGGTCAGTACCTACTAAAAGTGGTCCAAGGAAGGCCAATCAGTGAAGCAACAGTAGGATCATGGGCACCCAAAGCTCATTGGCGCGTGTGGGGAGACTGAAGGCAAACACATCTAGTCTGATCCCACAGGAGAGCCACTGCAGCACTGATTGCTGAAAAGGTTGATGCCGGCCATGATAGAAAGGTATCGGAACAAGCGATACATGGCAGCTTGCTGTTTGTGGGGCCGGGTAGCTGCAGACTGATCTGAGAGATGAAAAGCTGGTGGCAGCAGTATCATGCTCTGGGCATCCGTCTGCTGGTAAACCTTGGTTTCCTGGCATCTTTGGGGATGTACCTCCTACCTAAACATTGTTGCAGACCAAGTAAAACCCTTTATGAGAATGGTATTCTCTCATGGCAGTAGCCTCTTTCCACCCTGCCACACTGCAACGATGGTCTGAGGACCAGGAATACAGTTCAGTGTATTTACCTGGCCTTCAAATTCCCCAGGTGTCAGTCCGACTCAACATTAGTCCAATCCATGGTGGGCACACCTTGAAACTTACGGGACTGTTGTTAATGTATTGGTGCCAGATACCACAGGGCACCTTCAGAGGTCTTGTTGAGTCCATGCCTCGACGGGCCAGATCTGTTTTGGTGGCTTGAGGGGACTTATACACATATTAGGCAGGTGGTTTTAATGCTATGACTGACAGCGGTAATATTCAGATAAAATAGCCTCCATTCTGTGCCAGTATGCTCACAACACAGTAGGTGGTGAAAGGGCAGGAGAGAATTCATCGATTAGATATAGTAATGGGGTCTTTAAGCACTTATGTAAGTTGCTCTGGCTAAGGGTGTCTGCCAAATGCTATAAATGTAAATATAGGAGATGATTAGGAGGCCAGATTTGATAGGGCCACAGAGGGTAATTTTAACCAGGGCATCGAGGTACCACCCCTACTCTTTCGAAAGATGCCCAAGGATCTTTTATGACCTCAGAGAGTCAGGACCTCGGTTTTATGTCTCATTCGAAGGACAGCATCATTTTTACAGCACAGTGTCCCCATCAGTGCTCTGGGGCATTGGGATCCATACAGACCACAAGATGGGCTTCCCTGTTGGCCACACCAACACCTCTTCCAACAGCAACCCAGCTTTCCTATTTGGTCACCCGTCCAAGTACTGGCCAGGCCCAAACCAGCTTAGACTCACCTACTCTGGATCGCCTAGCCTGACCTGCAGGTGGTATGGCTGCTGGTTTGCTTAGTCTCCTGCCATGTGACACCCTATAAAAAGGTCTAGCTGTTTGTTAAATCTGTAAATCTGTGTCTGTCATACTGCCTCATTTTGACATCTGCGGGTCTAACCGATTTGTGAAATGCCAGGACCTGCCATTTATGTATATGGTAAAGAATAATGACACAAGCATATTACTCTGTAGAGCCCTTGCTGGCTTGTTCTTCCTTAAGGGACACATTACTTCCAACCAAGGCGCATTATGTTTCAGCCTGAGCCTTTTAAGATTAGTAGCCATAGTCACATGCTTAAGGAATTGCGAAAGATTAGACAGGGGATGCCTTTCCGTTTAGTGTTTCGGGGGCCTTTATTGTTAGTGTTACATTGAATCATTTATATTCAGGCTCCTAGTATGTCTTCATCCTGTTCATCCTGTTTTCCCCAGCTAGACTAAATATCTAAACACTCACCTCTCTGGGGTCCTTGTGGCCCTCCGGTTCTGGTGTAAACTCTTTAGCTTGGACAGAATCCACACAATTCAGGATTTTAGTCGTACCACTAATGTACCGACTCCTAGTTTTTACAAGCAGCAGACTTCCAAAGAAGCTGGCATGACCGTGCCACCAATGACATGCTTCGTTTCACCTCCTTAGTCACACCAAAGTAGCTTCCTCCTCCTACTAGCTCAGGGACGTCTCCAGCCTGGACATTGCGTGGATCTTGCATGTCGCTACCTCTTTGCTCAGGTTGAATGCCCCGACTCCTGACCTGACCTGTAGTGTATTTCCGGCCAATCAGAGGTCATCTAGCCTCAAGCGTTACCCCCGGATATGTCGGTTCAGTGCAGTGTTTGTCCTGTGATTTTTAGCCCCTCATGTGCTGTCTCGTCTGTACTGGCCTAAGGCGTTTTCCCTTAAGGCATTCGCATGATTATCAGCCAGTATTTCATTTATTTTATCAGCAGTAACCCTTTGGTAAGCCATGATTAGTGATGAACCAGTCTGCGAACTTATAATGTGAGTTTTGCATTCAGAAACAGCGATACATTGTCAATGGAGGCTTGTATATCAGGGCCTCACATTCACGAGTAACGCTATGGGACCCCCTCTGTGCTCCAGGCTCACTCAGCACACAGTGTGACCACAGCGGACGCTGCAGCTGCAAGACGGGCGTGTTTGGAGACAAGTGTGACCGGTGCCAGCCCGGTTTCCACAGCCTGACGGAGGCGGGCTGCAGGTGACGTCGGGCCCCCCGCCCCATTTAGCTCTCAGAGCCCCGGCGCCGTGCATTTGGGAATATGTAGCTCTAAAAGTCCTGTCCTCCGTCCCAGGCCCTGTTCCTGTAACTCCTATGGCAGCACCCAGGAGTGTGACGTCCTCACGGGCCGCTGCCAGTGCAAAGAAAACGTCGAGGGGTTCAGCTGTGACAGGTACGCTATCACGACCCTGCCGTCCTCGCGGTCCTCTGGCCGCTCTCGTTATTCCATTGTCCGTTGAGTCTGTGGTCTTGCGGCTACAACTGGAATCGCCCGAAATGTAATCCGCTATCCGCCATATTAATGAACTTAATAACTTCTTGTTGATATAAGGATGCATATCTTTGACCAGCGTGTGGCAGACATGGATGTAGAAAGTTGTTTGGACTGACCTTCCTTGCTGAAGGAGAAAATAGCTCTTAACTCCCCCCTTTCCCAGCTGGGAATGGGCAGCTTTGCCTTCTATGGCTTTCTAGGAGCAGATGAGTGTCACCACATCAGGTCAGGCTACTATTGTCCGGTGACCCCGTAAATCAGCTCCCGATGGCAGACAAATAGGGCTCCCTTTGCAAACACGTGCCCCGGGCCCTGTCTCCTCACCGGAGATGGACAGACGCTGAGCGGAGCGGCTCAGTAAGGAGACGCATCGCAATGGCTAATATTAGCGTGGCGATGCTTGTGCCGTAAAGGGAGCTGGATTGGCTGCCATGTCTGCGGGGCTCCAGCACAGGTCTGGGAAGCTTAGAAAGTACAGAATGGTTTTGTTACGTAGGACATCTGCTGGGCGTACAATCCCATTTTATTTTCAGATTCAGATGAGGCTGCATTTTTGCTCCATTAATTCATCTCTCTGATTCAGAATTACCTAGAGTATCACTGGAATCAAGAACAAGCAAGAGATGTCTGCTCGTACGCACCTCTTTCACCATTATTCCCCCCGACCAACCTCCCCCCCCCCCCAATGTTATTATTGTAGTTTTATTTTTGAGTATATTGTATTATGTGCAGTATTGTTGTTGAAGGTTTCCTCTTTCCATCATAACCATATCAACAATAAAGTGTCAACTTTTGTCACATTTCAAACACAATATACACTTTAAATACAATAAGCAAAAGGCGTTTGTCCGCGTGGCCCATTGTAATGAAAGTCTTTGACATCTCCTTAGAAAATTAGGCAAGAGATGAGCACTAACTTCCAATACAGTGCAGTGGTGGCCAAACACCTGACCGATCTGAACATATTGACTTTTTTGCCTCCAAAACATGATCTCATAACGTTCATGAAATATGTAGATGGTTGCACTGAGCACAACAAATATCAGATGAAGTGAGACCTACCGTTTTTATCCACTTTTAACTTTAATATTTGGTATGTCCACCTTTTGCAGCAATTACAGCAGCACATCTCTCTGGCAT
>JAODKL010000044.1:16851102-16894520 GCA_026780765.1 Petrocephalus schoutedeni | reverse complement strand
TTAGGCTAAGTCAGCAGATAAGGGTAGGTTTAGGCTAAGTCAGCAGATAAGGGTAGGTTTAGGCTAAGTCAGCAGATGAGGGTAGGTTTAGGCTACACACAAAGCAAGATGACAAAGATTTTCCGATTTGGCTTCCAGCTGACCTGTTTTAAGTTCCCGCTCCCACCAAAATTTTGAGCACTCTTGCTCCTTCCCATCAGATATTTGACTGAGACATGCTTTTAAATCATAATTAAATCCGCCCTAGCAATCGAGCGTTTTCAACAAAGACTATGATCATCCACGCTAATCAGTAACCCCTGTTCCAGCTGCTCAGTGGATCACACCTATAGCGGGGCCATAGAAGACTTCAGTGGCATCCTACCTGAATTAATCCACCTCTTAATGCCATCATTATGATGCCACGGCTATAGAAACAAAATTCCATGCTCAGTGTTGAGATGTACCAGTACGCAAAATTCAGCACAAACCTTGGTTTTTGGTTTACAGTTTGAAAACAATTTCTGTACAGCAGGGAAAATGGAATTAGTGCTGAGATTATTATAAAACCAGCAAAGACATCTAGGAAACGTAAACCAGATGCAATAGGTCCATCGACATGTCTGATTAACATGACATGCTTAATTGTACATTGTAAAATATATATAATTAAAATATCCAAGGGAGTCTAGGGTGCTGCACGTAGTTACTGGATTGAATCATTAGAGGTAGATCGTTTGTTCATGTTTTCATGCCTTTCTTTTGGCAAAATTAAATGTATGTGTGCGTGTGCATGCACGTGTGTGTAGGGGCTGTTGGACAACTTGGCATCATTATGCTGATATGCAATAATTGAAAAAATACTTTTTAAATATCGCATATTGTGATATTATTTAAAATGTTGCATATTATTTGTTTTTAGATATCGCCCATTTAAGCTTTTCTTTTATAACTGTGTGTCAGTTTTTAAGAACTGCCAGCCCCTCTGTTTTCGAAAGTTAAAGTTCCCTATGGGAGTTTGCTCCCTTTGGGAGTTTGCCCCAGTGCTGACTAACGCTCTCGTCTTCCAGACGGCCGACCAGCTGCTGGCTCGAGCTGACGCGGCCAAGGCATTGGCCGAGGAAGCATCCAAGAAAGGCATATCCACATACCAGGAAGCCCAAGACATTCTGGGAAACCTGAGAGGTTAGTGTGAGCCTGCAGTGCCAGCTTCATCATTCTGCATCTCTTCAAGCAGTTGCAAAGGGCCTCTCCTATGACGCTTATAACCGTCAGCCTGTAGGCCATGATTTTGCAAAAGTGCTCAAGCCCGTGTTATCAGGTAGTACGAAAACTGGCACTAGGGCTTGAAATTAGTGTTCAGGTTGATTTTATTTACCTTTTTTTTATTTTTATTCAGTTGGTGTAACTATAGTAAATATAGTCATTTTTAACAAAACAGAATTGAAAACAGTGCCAGGACGTGTTTCTTGAGTCAAAAAGAGTGTTTAAGAACTCCATTATACTTGAAATTACATGATTAAAATACAGAAATTGCACGTTTTAAAATTATTTAGGTACTTAGTGAGACCCTTGCTTTAATTGAAAAAAATACACCATTTTATTATTGATATTTGATGATAAGCAATACATGATGTTAAAACAGGCAGTTCTGAATAAATATTTCCTTTAACAATTAATATTATGACATTTAAACCTGCTAGGTACAATTTGTAATAATCTCTCCTCATTTGAATTAATTCCTGAGGTGGAAAAAATCCCAGATGGATTTTTTTTTTAGACGTGTTTAAACAGATCTGTATTAATTGATAAAAAATAAATTCAAACTTTGAAATGCTCCTTTTCCTGGCTCATCAAAACGTCACTATTTCATGTAATGCTTCATTTTCCATTCTCCATGCGCAGATTTTGACAAACGTGTGAATGACAACAAGACCGCAGCGGAAGACGCGATGAAGAAGATCCCGGAGATTAATGCCACCATCACTATGGCCAACGAGAAGACGAGGCAGGCAGAGGGGGCGTTGGGGAACGCCGCTAACGACGCCACGGAAGCCAAGACCAAGGCCGAGGAAGCAGAGAAGATCGCCAACGCCGTTCAGAAGGTACATTTCACTTTTGGCCAGTACGTGCAGGAGGTGATCTCGTGTTGTGTGCCAAAGCTATGCTTTATGTGAGCTGCTAGCAGAGGCGGACATTTCAGGTCCAAGTAAAAATCCAAACCAGGATTTTGTTTCAACCTAGTAGTTGAGCATAAAGAAACCCAGTCACATAGTACTCAGCTGGTTGGTTGAAGCGAAATCCTGGTCTTGATTTTTACCTTCTGGACCTGAAATGTCTGCCTCTGGCTACTAGCATATAGACCGTGAGTGGGCAATCTTGTCCACAAATGGCCAGTGTGTATGCAGGTTTTTGGGATAACCTTTAGGTTAGCTGTGCATACCCATGTGTGAGGACTTTTTGGCCAAGCAGTCCTCTAATTAGTGACCTAATTAGGGAGTTGCAGCGAAAACCCGCACACACTGCGGCCCTTTCTGGATAAGATTGCCCACCCCTGATATAGACAGTATTTTTAAGATCAAGAAAAGATCAGGGGAAACCCAAAACTTAATCTGCAATATGAGTAAACGGTGCATTTGACATTTGCATTTTCGGTTTCGGTAAGTTGGCCGCAAACAATTAAATGGGAATATTTTTGAGACGCAGACGACGTGTAAACCAGAAACAATACTGAAAATGATTTGGGTCACATAAAATCATATGAATTGGACTATTACATAATATATGTTCATGTACATACATGCTATATTTTAATATTAAGTCTTGGCTTAGGTATGCTTTGCATCTCTCGGCAACACACTTGCTGGTGTTTGACTGTGGAATCTCGCGTTTCTCACAGTGACTTGTATACTTCTCAGTGCCAGTAATTTTGCATTTTAATAACGGATTCAAAACATGGTGTTCCCAGTGTGTGCAGTAGTAACTTTGTACATTTGGGGTATAACTAAGATGGTTTGTTTATTTAAAAAGGTCTTGCAAAGTGTACAGTACAGTACTGTTTGTTTAGAAGTCTTTTAAGTAGATTTATGTTATTGTTCAGGCTAGCAGACTGTTATGGGTATTGAATATTATTCATGAATTGTCACATTCCCTAGGATCTGCCTTCCCTGACCCTCACAAATGTGAAGGGGTGACTGTATATTTTAATTACTAATCACGAATGCAGGTGCAGAAATGTCTGGTTAATTAAGATAGTTTGGAGAAAAAACATTGTGGGATCCTATGCCAAGGGAAAATTCTTGACTGTATTATGGAGCTCAATCGACAAAAAGTTCTCTGCAGAATTGTCGGTATCCTCATTTTCCAGAGCGCTGCGAAAACCAAACTGGAGGCGGAGACGGCCTTCAACGACACCATGAATTTAGACGACGAGGTCAACGATATGATAGCCAAACTGGCGAATGCGGAAAAGGAGCTGGCCAAGAAGACTTCAGAGGCTGACCAGGACATGATGATGGCCGGGATGGTGAGTCTGCCTGCGAAATGAAGTATAATGAAGGTGAACGGTTGGGAAATGGAGTACGGATCTCACCAGGTGACATGGAAATAGGTTGGCACTAAGCATGCTTGACTCCATGTTTGTGCTATTTGTTTTCAAGATGCAGTTAGAAAATCAGCTTACTTTTTGACAGCTTTTTTTCCCATTTAATAAAACCATTCCTAATATAACTAATAATTAATTATTAATAATTAATGTGTGGTCATTCTGCAGGCCTCTGATGCAGCCAAGGAGGCTGAGGACAATGCTCGCAAGGCTAAGAACGCCGTCAAGACTGCTTTGAATACTATCAATCTCCTCTTGAAGCAGTTGGGTACGTACTGCATGACATTTGCGACCTGTAAATGACGGGTTTTGCCCTGTTGAATTCATTGAACAGATTTGATGATAGGTGATCGGGTCTAGTAACCCGGCCGCGTAATTAAACCGATGAACGCTTCCGTCCGGGTTTAGGCAACATCGACAAAGTGGACCTGAGCAAACTGGACCAGATCGACGGGTTGCTGAAGCACGCCAAAGACCAGATGGACAATAGCGAGCTGGACCTCAAGCTGAAGGAGCTCAGCGAGGTGGCCAAGAGCCAGGACAACATGATCTCCGATTACGACCAGCAGATCCGCGACATCAGGAAGGACATTGAAAACCTAATGGACATAAAGAACACGCTACCGGCAGGGTGTTACAACACCGCTTCCTTGGAGCGGCCCTAACCTGGTCCCTCCACTCGATGTACCTCTGCTTCTCACCTATAACACTGGCTAAGTGCCGTCTTTTACCAAAACTACTTTTTTTTTTTTTTGCTTAACAAAAAAAAAAAACATATCAATATTTTGGTTAAACCAGGATGTTATAACAAATAACTGCGACTCATATATGTAACAAGTTGCAGAAACAGAGCTGTTACCACAGTTACCGACTTTGCAGTTTGAGTGCAGCCGCTGTTAGAGACGAAATGGTACCATCCGTAAAAAAAAAAAAAACCCATATGACTGCAACGGCTTGTGTTTTTCGGAAGTGCCTTAAGTACAAGACGCAAGTACTCCTGTCTGAAATCCATGTGACCCTTACTCAGAATACGCTTAGGTAAAACAGACATTTGGCAACTTGTGTTTTGTTTCGGCACGGTTAGTCATAGCTATTATTCGATACATAGTTTTTATTTGACCATGAATTAAGAGTAGCCTTGCCCAGCAGTGAATGAATCCCTGGTGAATTCAAACCACTTATTTTGTCTACTGTAGTGTACGCGTGTATACATGAAAATGTAAAACTCTTCGAGTAAATCTATGGAAAGTGTGAAAAGGCACTTGTAAAATTTCAGCTACCCTTATAGATGACCACCTTTTGCTGCATAACTACCCATGTCCTGCAACATACTCTGAATTCAACACTATGCAATGTTGTACATGTGCGTAACAAGACTTTGATACACTGGTGCTAATAATTTCAAATGTTATATTTGTGTGAGTGTGTTTATTATAGTGTGAGAATGGGATTTTTGTGTAAATATATGCATTTATATGCACAGGACTGACTACAATGCATTAGCCTTTTCATGTGGTCCCATCATTTACAAAAGCAACTTTTAACAGATACACGGTCCTAGCATTACAAATCAACTGTACCTGAAACCTACACACACAGACCCACACGCGTGTATCTTAAAGGTATAGGACTATGCTTGCTTGTATTCAAAGGTTTTGCTTGTTAATCGCAAACATGCCTTTACTTCCAGTGGTTGCTTTTTAGCTTCCTCCAATGGAAGACATCTGGCTTTTCTAAGCCATGTATTAATTACTGGTGTTAGTGTTAACAGTGTAAAGATACCTACTTGTGTTGAACGCATGAAGGAACAAGTTGCAGAAAGACAAGCAAATCCTCTGACTCCAGTCATGCCTCCTCTGTATTTGCAAAGCACGCCATTGTGGAAAGAATGTCACACATACTATTTTATGTATAAAACAGTTCTTATTTATATCAAGTATTTAATCATTTATTAGTTTTTATGTTAGTATTTTTATTTTCAAATCCCTACATGCCATGGTGACATTTTTTAAAGATCCGACAAACTCCTGTTCATATACTGCCTGTAAATCAAATTGTTCCAAATAAATTGTTGCTACAAAAACAAGAAACTGTGCTCGATTCTGTGAAAATTGTCACTTCCAAAGACTGGGTAGTTGGCAAATTAGCATAGCAAAGCTTTTGGGTCATATGGTATATAGAAGAGCAAAAATCTAACTACAGTTACATGCAGTTTAACTCGCGTTGCAGATTAAGTTCTGGGTCTCCCCAGATCTTTCCTTGATCTTAAATATGACCGTGATCTGGCTTACTGAGATTAGTTCTAATATGTAATGGCTTCTTGTCAAAATAAACTGCCTTAATTGTTTCTCAACCTTAGGAAAATTAAGCACAAAATGAGAAGTGTGTGGTTTTTTGTGCCCAAGAACTTGGTTATGCAAACTGTACTGTTCCAAGTTTTTTTTAATGGTTCAGTTTTCAGTCTAAAATGACTTTACTGGCCAACAGCCACTAAGTTAAATACTATGTTGGACTAATAATATGCAAAGTCTGATCCATCTGGGTCCTTCCCACCTATACCCAGAAGATGGGTCCAGCTCAGTCATTCTGGGCTGAGCCAGGCTGGACTGCATGTCTGGGTTCTGGTGACCCTAGTCTAGGAAGACTTAAGTGGGGACTTTCCTGACTGAAAGGGTTCAGCTTTGTTCATACAGGTAAGATAGAATGTGAAACAAGTTGACTGGTCCAGCGGCTACACTATACATGTCTGCGAGAAAAGCTAAGTGGTCAAACGAGCTTGTTTGAGGAACCGACCTGTATGTCATGAGCTATGAGTAATGACAAAAGAAAAACAAGGTCACGAGTATAAGCAGCTGAAACGAGGTTCCTCAGTAGGGCTGTCTGACTCATTTTCAGTGAGCGATTTTCAGAGGGGTCTCCAAATAGAGCTGCTGCTCTTTTGGTTGTGAGGAGTCATCTGAGGTGATTCAGACATCTTATAAGGATGCAGCGTGGTCACAACCCAAGAGAGCTATTCCGGGCCTCTCGCGGAACGGAAGCACTGGGGAGCAGCCAGGGCACACTGGAGGGATAATACCTCCCAGTTGGCTTGGGAACATCCAGGGAACATGTACTAGCTACAGTCTGTGGCCACAGCAAAAGAGGTCTGGTCTGGTCTACTCAGCATCCTGTTCCTGTGACTTCCACAGGAAAAACAGTGTGAAGGCGAGAACTTTCTGCAATCAGTTTTTTAACTTGAGTTCTAAAATCATCAGGGTAACTGAAATTCTCCCATAACCAGGAAAATGAAGGCAAAACATAGGCAACAATCTCACTGCTGCAATTAGTAAATATGTGTATCAAAACCTAAACAAAGCATCTGTTGGTGAAATTAAAACTTCTGTTAAAATGTACAAAATATTAGCAGGGAATTATGTGTCATTGATGGTTTGAGTATAGACCCTATCCAATGTCTCTATTTTAATAGATGCATAACATCTGCTTATATTGCAACTACATTTAAATGTTCAGTGGGTTGAAAGAAAAAACAGAGAAAAAATCTTTGGTTCTCTAGTTTTCATTTTGGGACGCTCTACTGACTCTGAAATGGCTTTCATGTTAAATCTATGGAATAAACTAAATCAAAACAGCTGACAAAGAACCAGATGCCTGTGATGACAACACAAGCTGAATTATGCTGGCTCTCAGAACAGGTGCACAAGATTCTGCATAAACTCGTGAGTTTGTACTGACCAAAATTTATATTGAGAGGTTTGTTATCTCTTCATCAGAGAATTTTACTAACTTTGCACATTCCCAGATGTCAAACAGGTGGAATCCTAGCCATAGCAGATTGTATGGCAAATGGATTTCACATTTTGTCTCCCATAAGATTAAGTGATGCTGACTGATGCTGAGGCGTTTATTAAAGATGAGTTGCTCGTGTTTAACCCACTTCGCATTTGGTTTTGTGAAACAGATTAACTCAATGATATTACTCCACACTTTTTGATTACATTTTAAATCTGTGTAAATTATTTTTAAAAATTATAAGATCTGCTCTTAAATCGTGTACCGGTACTTAAGTAAGCATTCTGAAAACAGAGAACACAAAAATATAAACAACAAAAAAGCAATTAAATAACTACAGCGTTAATTGTTAATACTGAAAATGGTTGTCAGAGGGGCAATTATTGCCTGTCATTATTTCTCTTTATGTCACCTGTCTGCCATCTTGTTTTTTTTTCTTCCCTTGCTGTCAGAGCCTGTCGAAATGACTGATGGGAATTCGCACCCATAGCACTTCCGGGTTCGTATTCCCCGTGCGTCCTTTAAAGGCGACTAAATGTACAGGTTCGTCGGGAAGATCCTGTCAGATCGAAACATTACATCCATCCCTGCTCTCAATACTGACTGGCTGCTTGTTATGCTGTCTACATTTACCCCAGCTAAGTTAAAGCTCAACAGACAAACACAAACAGCATCTGTCAAGAATCAGTTTATATTTCAGTGAATGGTGTTTTCTACCTGTAGACTAACGCCACCGACATCATTAATTAACAACGATCTACTCATTTTCATCCCACAAAATCATCCCCCCTACCTCGTCTATAAACCACCAGAAGGAATAAAGGCCGCCATATTGGCTCGCGTGCGAGCTAAACGGTGCCACTTTAGAACCAAAATGGCGCCTGTTTCACAAAGCCGGGGGCCGTGCGGCCGAGCGGAGGCCTATTAGCTGGTACTCTCAGTGGGGAACGATTTTATTTTACCCACCGCAGGAAATCGCCGACGACGTTTTTTTTAACGTAATGTTTTTTTTCTGTGACCATCGTAGTGTAACGCGTTGCTAAGTTGGCAAGCTATGTCGTTTTCTGAGACCGACCGTCACTGCGGAGGTGTAAAATAACTGTCCTATCCATAGATAATTATTCTTCCGGCAACCTATCCGACACCGAGCTCTTTCGTTTCCTAGAGGTTCATAGATATATATTTGTACTCGGGCGCTGCGGGCCGACCATGCTAGCAGGCTAAGCCAGTTAGCTTGCCTGACGGCTACCGTGGTGACCGACAGGGGAACAATATGGCGCCAGAAATCACTTCGCTTTCTCCTGACCCAGTGCTCGTTTAAAGCCAGAAGACCGAGCAGGATGAACGTTTGCGTCCAATATTTGAGGTAAGAGTCCGTCTTTCAAACCCTGTCCAACATTCCCCGACTAAACGTTTTAGTTTCGGCCCGGCGCGGGTTATCGGGAGGTCTGTTCGATAGTGGCCGCAGTGTTGTCTCCGGCTGCTCGCTTCGTGCTAAGCTAACTTGTTAATTAGTTGGCACGGTTCTGGCTTTAGATCGGCACCACAACTTCTTGACAGTCCGATTTAAGTTGTGGTTTTACTGGGAGGCGAGAGACCGGTCCTCATATGCCCATTTTGTTAGTTTGCCCGGCTGCGCTTTGATCATAGCATACGTCTCACTAGCGTGTGTCTCACGGTGCCGTTTTAAATAAACCGGTATTAAGATCGCGGCTTGCGGGCAGCTTCCGAAGCTCACCGGACACTTATAATCGACTAAATGTGGTAAATATAAGTATATGCACTTTATTTTTTGGCACGGTTAGGCAGTAGTAGCTGGGTAACCAGATGCTCTTGTTCAGAGCACCAAATCTGACATCAACCTTAAAATGTGGCTAGTTAAAATGTGCGCAAATTTAATTCGAGAAGGTGGACCTATTGCGGAATATCCAGGCCTGCCAGTTAGTAATATAATTATACCAAGTAAAATAAATTGTATAGCTATATAACCCCTAATTCCGGATCGGTCGTTTAATAGATCTCATAACGTGAGAATAGCAAATAGTCCATCATCACTAAAATGGCTGATGTTTTGTATAAAATGTTGCCAGGTGTGTTCACAATTGCCAGCATGAACTGGCTAACTCCAGTATATCCTGGTGTAACGAGACTCACCTCAACTGGTTATGCATATTGCTCATTTATCTGTCTGCCTTTCATTCAGTGCACAGAGCAATACGCATCCTGTAGCAATTGCATGTCATATGGCGATTTAAAACGTGCTAGCGTCACAATAAAAGGGGAATCGGTGCAGACTGCTAAACCAGCCGATTTGTACGAAGTGATCTGACAACGCTTTTTTTTAGGAAAAAAAATGGTGATGTGAGACATAAATAAGGGTTAATCGCGCCCCCACAGAGCTGCCCGAGGCAGTATGGACACTCGTGGGCAGTATGGCCTGTTCATGTACTAACTTTTTATTCCCATGTGCTTTTGCCAAATTGCGACAGTGTTTTTGTATATATTTCATTTATTTGGGGGCATCACACACAGGCCAGGTTAGATCCTTTTGCTTTTTAGGAGTTGCGCGGTTGCTGAGCCTGTCTGCAAATGAACGTGTAATATTGGTTAAAGGCTGATTTTATTCATGTTCTGATTGAACTGAATATGGATTTGAACCATGTCTTATCCCGTATAGTTGGATATTTGTCGTTGTTTACAGGTTAACTAGTCTCTGTATGTACTTGCAGCTTTCACTTGGGTGTTTTGTGTAAATTGCACAGCATTATGGACGATAACCCCAATCTGATCTAACCGGAAAAGCATGTTCCCGAAGTGTCGATTTTGTGTGACTGTGAGGCAACTGTGCGCTTTATTTTAGATTTTTAGAAGTGTGATTTTTTTTTTTGGTGATTGTTTACATTTCTGTTCCATTTCATACACTTCAGTCGCCTCATTCGTTCTTAGTGAATTTAGTACAATGGAATGAGCACAGGCGCCTCTAGTAACTGATTATGGTTCAAAGTCGTTGTAACATTCTGTATCGGTCTCCAGCAAATAAGAGATGTCGTATTTTTAACATTGTCTCTAGTGATGCTTTGGGGGTCATGCAGCCTTTTTTTTCTGTGTGATAAATATGTCAAGATATGCTGAACTTTGCCCGTTGTTTACTCCAAGTTTCTTCATGGGTGGTCCGGTTTAAAAATTAAACGAGTTACAAATGTTTATTTAATATGTAACTCGATCAGTTTTTTTTGTTCCTTCTCCGTGATGTAACGCACGCTTTTATTCTTCCAATGACTGAGTCATGTTCGTCTTTTCTTTTCGTGCTTTACACGTGAGCACTTTGTATTGCTGTTTTTTTTTACATTTCTTGCAGTATTGCATGAAAAATGACTGCAGAGTTCCTCTATGTTGAATATTTTGCAAGCAGGTAATGACATTGTTTTGGCTTTGCTGGTGAGATAAAGGCAAGGATGCAGTTGCGTTGAATTTTTTGCTAGAGAGAATTAACTGCTTCCAATGAATTGCTAATTTTAAATAGTGTCCTGTGGAAGTGAATTTCACTACCGGGGGATGGGGGCAGTAGGAAATGACAGCATTGTATTCCCAGACAGCTGCTCTGTCCATCTAATCCCTACTCCTCACACACTCGCCAACCTATAAAGTTCCTCGAAGTGCTGGTAATGCGAATGTTAATAAATGTTTTTACCGCGAAGCTCTCAGTTCTGGTCGTGACATGTAATTTCAAAACTACACTTATTCATTTTTTGCATATTCCTCTTGCATGCCAATTTGCTTTTTCCCCACCAATTAGACAGGTGCCTGTATTTCTCTGTGTAGGTATGTCGTAACATGTCATTTATATTATTCATATTTTTCTTCTTTGCACTGCATCCAGTTTTTTCATGATAGAACAATAAGAACTGTAACGGATACTTTAATGGTATACACAGAGGCCGAGAGGAACCATGAACAATTGTTTTTTCTTTTTGTCCTTGGCTTATTGTGCTTGTTCAAGTGCAGGGTCAGGCTGTTTTCCCAGCATGCTTGGATCACTGTTTGACTTTTAATGTAATTTGGTTCACCTGCAGCCTGTGTCGCAAAGCCGTACAACTTGACGGATTTAAGGTTTCATCATTTTTAATCTGAATTTTTGATATTTATTCTTAAGTTTAGGTACATACACCCAAAATAATTTCTAGTTTTATCTTTGGCATCTATTGGCTTGCTTTCAACAACATCTCATTGTACAGTAACAGGTATCAGAAAGAGGAAGCAGTGTAAGAGTGCACTGCTTTCATTAGCATTAGCAAACCTAGCTGACTTGTAACGCTATCACCAGTGGCTGAATTCAGAGAGTTAAGGCGTACTCACACTTAGTTCACACTGCCCAATCTGTATCACCTACCCAATCGGTTTCTTCCAGGTACTGTTCATTATAGTGTGCTTGTTGCATCATTGACGTTTGTGTTGCGTGCTTCAGCACAGTAACTGGGTGCCCACGTTCAACTGAACTGTGCCCATGGCCTCTTCTGATCACACTAATCTATCAAACTAGATGGTGTGGATCGCTTAGTGTGAGTACACCCTTGTATTGGCTCCTAAGGTATAGAGAGCTGAAGTGTGGGCTCATTTTGGTTTCCACAATAAAGAAGGCTTATTAAGTAGATTGACAAGCCATGCCATTTGAAAAATTGTCATGTATCCTAGTTCTGTCCGATAAATCATATTTGCATTGTCATCAAGATTTCACAAAGGATTGAAATATGATGAATAAGGGAAATCAGTTTTGTTTACACACACCATATATTCACACTCAGCATGCAAGCATTTGACCTATCAGAAGGCGCTGTCATGCAAAATCTTTCACTGTACAGTTTTCTTCCTCCTGTGGTCTGTCAGTCAGCTGTTTGGCCTATGATGCAATTGTGATAATGCAGTTGTGAGTTTCAAGTTCACCGTTATGGTGACGGCAAGTGTTTACATCAATAAAATATACAAAGGTGTGTTTTTGTTACTTTTTATAAAAAAAACATTTATTTCAGTTTGATAGTTGCTGTAATATGCAAGCACCTTTTTTTTTTTTTTTTTTTAACGAGGGAGGGCAAATGTGTTTTCTAGTGCTGGCACTATTGATTTATATCAATTGTGTATCCTACTGATTTTAATCTTACGATTCGAGTAATTGTTTACAATATAAATATAATACACATTGCAATTGGGGTACACTCAGTGACACATACTGAAAATTTAGGCACTCCAGTTCACTTTAGTTGTATGTTTTTGGACAGTGGAAGGAAATCGGAGGATCCACCAAAAAAGCCGATGCGCGCACACACGGGGAAACTTAACAAACCCAAAGCCGTGTGAGGCAACAGTGCTACCCACTGCACCACTGTACCACCCTCACAGGCTTTCATGATGTGCCTGTTCGTGTTATCGACATGGCCATTCATGCACATGCCACATGTCACATTGCAATGATTGCGATAGTCTTTTGCATTGTAAACATCAATAACCTTTTTCTGAAACATTTTTACTCCGTCATAAGAAACCAAACACAGCAATGTTTGCAGTTTTAATGGTTCCATTTCCAGGACAATCATAAGCATTCGCCTCCTTGCTGCTGGAATCATTCCACCCTTGCTAGCTCCTTACATTTTCCCATGTTAATCAATACCATGCCATCAAACAAATCAAACTACCAGTCTCTTATCAAATTTAGTCCAGTAACCTAATTCATTACAACACATTCATTACAGCTTGTTTCACATTTGTGAGAATTTAAAAATAAGTGAAGAGGGGGAAAAGCAAACAAGAAATGCATGGTCACGAAAAGTAATTTGCCTTCCACTGTATGGAAATATTTTGTATTCCACAGATTGCAAAACTTCAAATTAGGGATGTGCAACTCCATCTCAGAGACTGCAATGCACATCTCGATGCATTGCCAACAACACAATACATTAAAGATACATACGATGTAGTGAATTGCCTGACGCACCTTCAACTTGACCAAGGCTTGACCATGAAACTTGCAGAGCGTTTGCCACTGATGACAGTGGAGAACTGGAGATGAGAGATGGTGCTTGAGAAACAGTTTAGAGAGAACTAAAATTAT
The DNA here is from genome assembly GCA_026780765.1 of Petrocephalus schoutedeni. Lineage (NCBI taxonomy): Eukaryota > Metazoa > Chordata > Actinopteri > Osteoglossiformes > Mormyridae > Petrocephalus > Petrocephalus schoutedeni. The sequence goes on along the minus strand of JAODKL010000044.1, from coordinate 16,881,045 downwards.
TGGTCAGTAACTATTGGTCACATTTCTAATAATAAAGGCATAGCGCCTCTTCTAATAATTGAATATTTACATAACTCTGGCCGTGTGCTGCTTCCCGCTTGATAACTCCAGTGGACAGGACAGGCCTGGGACCCTCCCATATGTTTTGGTATGTTGGCAATGTCACATGGCTCGGTGAGGGAGGTGCTGGCCCAGGTGCGGCACAGCGGCAGTAACCACGGTGTTGGTCTGCCTTAAATTGTTCTTTCCCAGCGGGGAGTGCAATAGAATGGGAGGTGGGTGATGGTGAATACATTCTGGAGGTGCATATGACTTAACAAATCTCAAGTTTTTTTTCTTCCTTAAAAAAACGGCAACACCAATAACTTTGGACTGTATTAAAGAGTCATCCTCACTTTCCCATAACTTTCTCTTCACAGATACCAAAGGGAGCTTGCTCTCTTTTTGTAGGGCTGTCAAATTGTTTCTATATACAATGTTCGTAATCCCGATTCGTGGGTGTTTATATGGGCAAATGTGAAGTTGCCAATCTGTTACTTTACAAAAAAGTTTTCCACACCTGTTTTTAAACACAAAACACCAAAGTACACATCTATTTTACACAACCACAGAATTCTGTCATCAGAATCACTCCATAATTATTAGGAGTCTATGCAGCATTTAGCTGTATGATACCTATTGTCTTTTTTTTTCTTAATAGAATTTTTATTTTGACATAACACATAAGCTGTGACTGTTAAGTGTTTTATGTTTGATTGCTCTCTGCTGATTTAACCCTTGTGTACATGGGACTTTCGGCCAACACTGCTTTTTTACTCTTAGTAAATAATAGAGTGCTGTTTGCAAATGCAGTACTTAAAATCATACATAACAATACAGTCACTTTACCATGTTTGGGTCACTAGTGATCTGGCACTTTTTTATTAAATTATTAAATAATTTTAAGCCATTTTGCTATAAATTCATAGTAAATTGTTGCGGATGAAGTATTATGGCATAATCTGGGCACAGTATTTACACCGAGTCATATGACCGTCGCCATCATATGACGATGTAAAAAGTTCAAGTTTGTTTAGAAGCTGTTCTTAGAGTTCAGGAATTAGGTATTCAGTAACTGTGTCTGTTATTGATTTTAGTGCCAAAATCCCAAAAATGAAGAGATTCCCACTTAAACATTAACAAATATATTTCTTAGTGTTTTTCTGAATATTCTAAATCTTGCTTGCAGTTTCATATAAAAAAGATATGTGCTAACTAATTTTTAACAGTTACTTTTATGTCATTAGGTGGTGTTTTTAGCATTCTTTAAATTTATTTTGGGGTGTTGTTAGATGGCCGAAAATCATTTGAGAAGTTGGACCCTTAAGGAAATTCTATTTAATTCTGTTTTTTATTCTAACAACCTCTTGTTCTGGAAACCAAGGCTGGCAGATTATTGAACTCCATTGACCTGTCCTATGGTTTTTATTTAATGAACTTTTTTTTTTTATCACACTGCAATTAGGAATGATGTCCTGCTGGGTATTTATCAGCTGGACATTGGATTGACATTGACAAAATAACTTTTTCCATATCCTTTTAATGGGCTCCCTAATGTTTGATTTGGTATTATCTGGGAAGGTGGAGATTTATGGTAGAGATCATGCCGAGTCTTTAAAGTTGAGTTTTTAAAGTTTAAAATAAGTTGTCCTGATTTTTGCTGCCTTAGTCATCAAGTTGACAGTAGATATAGTATAGTATCCCCCCCACTCCTGTGCACTATTTTCATTCATTTGGAGGGAATTAACCAATCAGTGCTTAGTGGCATACTGAATGGGCAGCACCATTAAACTGTCACTTGGTCACCTCACTATGAGCTTTTTGAGGGATACTGGGCACAAATCTATTGTTCTGGCTATTTAGGTGTCCTGCTTGGAGCATTTACCTGTCTTGTGCTCATTATTTTGGTCATGGGCCTATTACACAAAGCAAGACCTCTATCTTGGTTCACTTATATTTATCCCAGACTACCTTAAATCCAACAAGTTGTCCAGCTAACTAAAAACCTTGTCTTGTGCCTCTTTTTATAGGACCATCAAGTTGTTTATATATACAGTGTTCATAATCTCTGTAAAAACCATATTAGGAAATCAGATATTAATAATTCTGAACATTACACAAACCAGCAGAGGGGGGGGAACTGTGCCTCCTCATTAAGATCTCTAGCGTAATTGGGTTAAGGTACACGGCTATAAGGCTAGAAGCTTGTTTTGAAGGGAACATCTTGGTTGAGTTACTGTTTATTCAGCACTTACTACTAACTCAAGGGGGCAGTGGTGTTCTTGAAAGTTAAGAAAAAAAGACAAGGACAAAATAAAATGTTTGATCATTCCACTGTAGCCCTGGGGTTAAATTGAGATGTTTGTGTTGTTGACCGATTTGTCTGTTAATTGTTAATGAGTTGTTTAACTTTATATTTTATGTTCTTGACAGGCAAGCAGAGGCGCTGAAGGCTGACATGACAGGTATGTAACACACTGCCTTTTGGAAAGAAAGATGGCAGCTCAATCAAAGATCAATCTGTCTGTATATGTAATACACATTTTTTTTACATAAACCACGAAAATACACATTAAATTACACCAGAAATATGTACTATTACAAAATTCTCGCACACAGTCTGACATACAGCACCTGTTTAGCTCATTTCCAAACTTTTTTGTGTTATGAATTATGCACGAGTAAAATAAAATGACTAGCTTGTTTTCCCACTTCATTTAGTGTAACACATTATATTTAGAAAGTATGTTATGAATTGCAATTCATTATCAGTAATCATGTCCCAGATACTTTGTGTATTAAGTGTCTTAAATTACCATTAGATGCCCACTCCCTCCAGGTGAAGCAGGCAATTTAAATGTAATGGTCACTAAAAGCTTATTCACTATCCTGTTTCTCATTATCTTTGCCAAGGAATTGGTTTCAATTTCGACATCATTAGAACTGCGTAAGCTGTTGTTTTACTGACTAGGAGATTATAGCTTAATGCTTGACAACTCAGCTGGTAGTTATACACTGTTTTTGATTGCTGTGCTCCAAAATAAAGCTATAATGCTAAAAAGCCTTTGTCCAATCATTAACTGTTTTTACTCTTATCTAAGTGTTGGCTACGCATTTTGAAATCTGTAAAAAATAGTTGAAATGATGCACACCATAACTCTTTTCCCTTTGATTGGTAATGAATTATTTTGGCTATATTGGTCAGCAGTGGAGCCATTGAACACTGCTGCTGTTTTGCAAACAACTTTATGCCTTGTGTTTTGTTCTGCCAGTTTCTCAGTACTCCCTTGTTCTTTTTTTGTTCTTGGAACAGTGTCAGTGAACTCTTGCTGCCCCAGTTTCATTATCCCTAATACGTGAACTTAGATTTGTCCTGTCAGTGTCTCAATATTTTGTTTCTGATTTATGGCAGATTCAAAATTGGGTCCGGCTGACATCTGGACATCGCGACAGGCTCTGCAGGATGTATATCAGAAGATGTTGGTCACAGATCTGGAGTACGCTTTAGATAAAAAAGTGGAACAAGACCTGTAAGCTTTTTTTAAAAATATGATAAAGCAGTAGTATTTCATGCATATAGAGATGTTTTGCATATGCATGAAGTTTTTTAACTAATAGCCAATCAAAGCTTCTGATTGGGTGAATTATTCTTCCCTCCCATTGGCTGAACTGCTCCACCACAGCTTCTCGTTCAAGTCCTGATTTTTTTGATTGGTTCTGTTTTTTCTGGGGAAGTTGGGAGGTAGATTATCAAATCACTTCTGCTGTGAGCAGAGTAAGATTGAACTGCATTTCTGAATAGTTTAAATTTTAATGATGGGACATAGAAAAACTGTTGTATGTGATTTAAGTGCATATGTGTGCATATACTTAACTTTATTTTCTGAATTCAGTAAGTTATTGACTCTAAGGGAACTAATAACTTTTAATTGTTAAATGTATCATAAACAATATCTATTAGAATTTTTAAACTACAGTCTTTTCAATTATATAACATGACCAGGCCACTCATCCATCAAGCAATCTAATTTTTTTCCCCCACCAATCTGTTCTGTTTTTCCAGTTGGAATCATGCATTTAAGAATCAAATAACAACTCTGCAAAGTCAAGCCAAAAACAGAGGCAACCCTAACCGGAGTGAAGTGCAGGCCAACTTATCCTTGTTTCTTGAGGCAGCTAGTGGATTCTACACACAAGTAAGTACTAAAACCCTGTAAGTCCTTAATTGTTTGTTCTTGTCGCTAACCTTGTGTAGCCCAAGCTTTATGGATTGGTCATTCAAGAGTCGTTATATCTGCCGTTTTCTGGCTTCTTTACAGCTACTACAGGAACTGTGCACTGTCTTCAACGTTGACTTACCCTGTCGGGTGAAGTCATCTCGGCTTGGGATAATTAGCAATCAGCAGAGCAACACCAGCGCCATCGTAAAACCCCAGCCAAGCTCTTGCTCCTATATCTGCCAGCATTGTCTTGTGCACCTTGGAGACATTGGTAAGGCTATTGGCTACTCTCTTGGGGAAAATGATGTGGAGCAGGGCATGTGAGCGGAGGGGAGCGGGTGGAATTTGGTCAGAGCCGGAGCGGTTTTTTTCATTAAGGCTGGAGCAGTTGCTCTGTCTTGCTCCAATTTCGCTCCAGTAAAGCTCGTGCCACGAGTCTGTGGAGTGCCCAAATCTACCCAGAATTCATGTCTACAGTTATCAAGACTGTTGCACAAATTGGCCGAGATGAAGTTTGCTAAATATTTCACAAAGGTTTAAGGTGACAGTTGTTAGGCATGTGACAGTTTAGGCATGCAGATTATTCCACCCAGTTTAAAACTGGAGCGAGCGTGGAGTGATTTGACTGGAGCGGAAGGAAATTCTAGTGCAGCGAGGAGCGGCATGGAGCGGAGCGGTTAAGTGCGAGTTTGAGTGGAGGAGTGGGCGGAGTCAACAGCCTCGTGAGCGAGGAGCATTATGGAGCGGAGCGAATTAGAGCGGAGGAGTGGGTGGAGCCAAAAGCCTCGTGAGCAAGGAGTGGAAACTCTCACCGCTCCACACCGCTCACATGCTCTGATGTGGAGTAAGTTTTGCATGATGAATCAGAAGATGTGATGAAGATGGATGGATGCCTGTGTTGGTATTTTTTTTCCTAGCAGCTTTTAATTCTTATTTGTCTTCCAAGCACGGTATCGCAATCAAACCAGCCAGGCGGAGTCCTATTACAGACATGCAGCTCAACTTGTACCATCAAATGGTAAGTGTAGAATTATTTTATTTATTTTATTTATTTTTTTGTCATTGTTACCCATACAGTTCTGCTCAGTTATTGCCAATCACAAATTTTTTAAACCTGTCAATCTCAAGGCTTCAAGTAAATTGATTTTTCTCAGGTGTCTGAGAAAGGCACTTAACAATTTTGTTATGGTGATGAAGGCCCGGATTGGAACTAACCAATCAAATGTGTGGGTGACTGTAGGCTACCTGAAGGTAAACACCAGATCTGTCAGTGTCAAACACATATCATTGCTTGGAAATTAAGAATGCATTGGCAGAACCAGTTTAATGATTGTGGATTTCTTAGGGAATTTATTTGACATAGTGTGCCAAGGCCAGACAGGGACAGATGTTATGATTTGTCAATATTAACAGTATTAGTATTGAGGGCAGTACAGTGGTGCAGTGGCTAGAGCTGTTGCCCACCACCGCATTGTGTGGAGTTTGCATGTTCCCTCTTTGTGGGCGTGGCTTTTTGGTGGTCTTCGGTCTCCTTTCACTGTCCAGAAACAACTTAAATGCCTTAAATTGACCATATGTGTGACCCTGCGGTGACTTGTGCCTACTGTATATTGCATTATATTGTATTGTATTATATTATAAATGATTAATCAATGAATCGTTAGATTAATCATGGATTATTAGATCAATTAAAAATTCGATATTGGCAACCCTGATATTCATATCTTAACGTAGAGTGTAGTCTCGGTCAAAACGAGGACTGAACCAACTAATCACTTACCTTTAATATATGAAATCTACATTGGGATTAAAGAACCCAAATTGTAGTTTAAATAGTTTGCCTAAAGCAGAGTTCCCTAATTCCAGTCCTGGAGGGCCACAGTCCAACACAGTTGGCAGATTTCCCTGTTCAGACACACCTGCTGAACCTGGCAGTTAGTTAAACAAGATGTATTTGAGCAGGGAAATCTGCTAACTGTCCTGGGTTCTGGCCCTCCCGTACAGGATTTGGGGAACCCTGCCCTAAAGGGTTCTTGCTTTACTTGGCCTCTAACTCCCTTCTGTGTCACACAGGGCAGCCCTACAATCAGTTGGCTATACTGGCCTCCTCCAAAGGGGACCACCTGTCGACGATTTTCTACTACTGCAGGAGCATTGCAGTCAAGTTCCCCTTTCCAGCTGCCTCAACCAACCTGCAGAAAGCCCTCTCCAAAGCCCTAGAAAGGTAGTATGGCGAGGTAACACTCGTTACCCCATCGGATCAAAGGTTTTTCCCCAAGGGTTCATTAATTAAACCTTGCTCCACTTCTCTAACCAGAGAGCATTTTGTCATCATCATCCTGATGCACCTTTAAGTCCCTCCTAACTTTGTTTACAGTTTAAATGCATACGGATTTCTTTGGCAATATTCTTCCTGTTAAATGCTTTAGAATAAGCATGATACGTCAGAATAAGACATTTTTAGTTGAAAAAATCTAAAGAATCCTGTTTGGGGAGTGAATATTTTGCCCGCAGTCTGTTCAGCTGATAACAGATTACCATCAGAGAATGGATCTCCTAGGCTATATATGCTGCCTTTATGCCGCAGTGCGAAGCCGGATTCTGTTACTCCTGCCAGGAAGTCATCGTTGTTCAGAATTGGTGTTAAGCTCGATGCTGATTTGGATCTTCCTTCTAAATGCCTGACTGCCATGATCTAACAGTAGTGAGAATTCAGTAGTGCCTTGACATAAAGTTAAATGTATAATTAATGATAAACTATCATCTGAAAAAAGTGGTATTTGTATGAAATGTTTAGGATTCGACGATCACTGGCATCTTTCTGTTGTACTGAAATTTTAAAGTGCCGTTTACAGATATTGGAAGTAAAATTTCTGCTAATTTGTCTCCCTTGACCGCTTTAGCCGCGATGAGGTGAAAACCAAATGGAGCGTTTCTGATTTCATCAAAGCCTTCATCAAGTTCCATGGCCACGTCTACCTGAGTAGGAGCCTCGACAAGCTCAGCGGCCTGAGGGAGAAGCTGGAAGATCAATTTCAGGTGGCTTTTTTTTTCTTTTCTATATTATGATTTCTATATTTAATTTAGAATATATTGAAGTTTTGGACATAGTAATATTTAGTTGGTTTTATTGATTGCTGGCCTAAAAACCTTAATCTTCATGCAAATAGTAAAGCCTGAAATCTTTTGGTCTTTGACCTGAAATCAGATATTTCAAATATCACCAGTATTTCTTTAGCTGTTTTTGCGGGTATCACTCACTAGATTATAAAAACCCCAATATTTATTACAACAAAATTACATCGCTATATCTGGAGACTCTCCAGTACTGTGCTGCAGTAGTAGACTATATATTAAATAAAATACTTTTTAAATTTCTTATGCCATCTTGATTTTGTTGTATCTGTTCTTCTGACCAGTTCACAATAATTTTTTTTTTACTTGTTTATTGCTGTTTTCTGAGTTCGTACGTTTGTCAAGACTGCGATTGCACTATGTTTCCGAATCGGACTATTTGCATAACCAATCACAGCGAAATCGTTGCAAGTTACGCCCCAAAGTACCGAAAGTACCAAAGAAGTACCCCAACTGGTTTGGCACTTTCGGTACTTGGTACTGGTACTCGACCGGAAGTCTATGGAAAGGCGAAAGTACCGAAAGTACCAAACTTTGTGCGGTGGAAAAGCGCCCATAGTAAATGTTCAGAGTTATAAAGCTATGTCCATTAATGCTACATTTCTTCATGCTGCTGAATAAACGAGATGGTTTCACTCTGTTGGGCAAACCAATTATAAATTCAGCTTTTGGTAAAAGGCTATTGCCTGTATATTTCCTTAATGGGCAACACTTGACAGGCCACAAATAAAGTAGTTTTATGCTATTACTTCTGTATTAACTAACCACAAACATGGTTAACCACAATCATAGTTACATACTGATTACACGCTAATTCATCTTTAATGAATCATCGCATGTTTTATCTCAAGCATTTTGCTATATCTGTTAATTCTTTGACGTTTTGTGATCTCTTGTGAAGTAACTACTGAAGGAACAGGTCAAGTAAATATTGATCTCATATTTCTTCATCATTAATGAATCGGAACATCTTTTATCTGTTAGCGACTGTTTGTTCATGATTTGTACTTAAGTAGTAACTGAGTTATTACTAAGTATTTGTGCCTTGTCAAGTAAAATGTTACGCCTTAATTTTTGATGTGATTTGTTTTTGTTTTTTTATACCCTTTTAATTTGAGTGTCAGCGTAATGGACTAACACTCAGGAGTGACTGAGTCCATTGTAAGAACAGCACTCTCTAACCTGTCGACATTTTGGCATTTGCTTTTCAAATTGCCCATTATGATGACCCTATCTGTAGGCTTAAAGCATTTGAGCAGCTTTGGGAGCGTGGATTCACTTGTTTTTCCCCTTGATTGTTGTACCAGATGTTGATTCTTCAGAAAGCGTTCAGCTCTCAGCAGCTTGTCCACATCACGGTCATTAATCTGTTTGGATTGCACCACCTGAGGGACTACGGTAGTGAGGCAGATGAGCAGAACTTCAGCCCCGATGAACAGATCAGCTGGGTCCAGCTCCTCGCACTCTTCAGTATGTACCCTACTTTTTTTTAGAAGCGTGTTCCCTTTGTGCTGTTGTTGAGTTAAGCTATCGCCCTCTTTTTGCTTGATCTCTGAATGCGTAGGGTTTGGCTGAAGCTGGGTGACATTTATGGTACCCTGATCTGACCTATTCACTATTTATATCTATAGATTCTGATTCCCCCTCTAATCTTTTTATAAATATTGAAATATGCACATGCAGTGGACATCGCTGCATTCTTCATCTGTAGGCCTTGTGATGTAGGCCTTGTGCTCTAAGTTCCACAGGCAGTATTCTTCCTCATGATGTTTCTGCAAGTGCCTAATTAGATTTGTTGTATTAAAAAATGTTCTTGCGCACTTCTCACAGAAGGCATTGCAAACATTTCAGGAAGCTATTGGCCTACTTTGACTTTCCAGTTTAAAGAATTTTCCTTACTGACATCTTGATACTTTGTAGTTTCGAACCATGTCCTTCAGGCTTACTGTAACGTGTGACTGGACCTTGGTTTTTCTGTGCTTCCGTAAACTTGTAGATTTTTATTTAGTATGTAAATTTAAATAATGTCTAGTGTTGGTACTTATTTGAATGTCTCCTTCAAATTGAGGGATACCATAAAGCTGGGGTGGCCAGTCTTATCCAGAAAGGGCCGTTGTGTGTAGGCAGGTTTTCACAACAATTCCCTAATTAGGTTACTAATTACAGGGCTGGTTGGCTGAAGTGTCGTCACACCTGGGTTTGAACATCTGACCTAAAGGTTATCCGAAAAACCTGCATACACACCGGCCCTTTGCGGATTAGATTGGCCACCCCTGACATAATGTAACAAGGGTGGTTTCCACACTCTCTCCATTCTTAATTAAACGGGCTGTTGTAATTAAAGTTTAATTGATTAGTCAGGCTGTTCATAATCATACTCCAAATGTAAATCTAGTCAAGCTTGACCTTAATTTCTTTGAGAAGTAAGGAGTTTTCTAGCATGTGTGGGTATAGGTTTTTTTGTTTTGTTTTGTTTGTCACCAGTATTTGGAGTTTTCCATTTATTTCGGATGCCGACTTTAAAACACGTTAACTTTATTCAGTGAGATGTTACTTTGTTAAATGGCATATTTGTCACTTTAAACTTAAGCTAGTTCATCTAGTGATTTCTACATTGTACGATGCTGTAAATAATTTAATTTATTAAGTCTGAAACCAGACTTTGTATCTGAATTTGGAAAAACATTGGCCCTGCAAGTCTTATTTGAATTGCTTTATTTAATTAGTTTCTGCAGTTTTCCTTTAAACTTGCACCATAAATTGACTGCTTGTCAACCTGGTCTTCAATGACAAAATGATGGCCTTTCAAAATGTATTATCATCTGGTAACACATAATTTGGTAACACATTTCACAGACAAGTTTTTTTTCTTTTTTTAATACGCCAATCCTTTAGGTGGCAGTAAAGTACAAAATACCCAATTCTACTTCAGATGCACTTACAGGCTTAGACATAGTGCCTGCTTGACCGGACATTCCTTACTGTGTGCACACAATGACTAAATGATTTCTGAACTCTTCTTTGAAATTCCTTTACGCTGTCTGCTTTTATACTAAGCAAAAGATTCAGCTGCACGAAATACTCTGGTTTAGAAATAAGTATCGACGATGGTTGTTTCATTTTATACTTTTTATCCTCCTTGATTCTTCACTTTGAAGCAAATGCAGATTTTTTTTGACAGTTTTATCATTTAAGGTTAGGATGAGGAACCACTTGCTCTAGTTTCAAAATAATTTCTGTGAAATGGTTAAGCATTTATGTAGGAAGATCTTACTGTGCAGCTTGAGATCTGTTATCCTGCTCTACCAAAGTCAGAAGCACCTGGGGCATGTGCCCTAATTCTGACAATCATATTGATAGAGGCGTTGTTCAGGTATCCCATGGAGGGAAAACACACTGTGTTAGTGCCTCACGCGCCACTCAGTCAATTGCTGGTAATATTCTGTTATTGGTGGTAATCTTTGTCATTGTTTGTTCGTTTGTTGTGTTGTGAAAGTGTTCTTCCTAAAATTTGTTAAACTCGTAAATGTGAAATTCAGCCTGAGATGCTAACGCACGGGTCTGCGTGTGCCCGTCCCCCCCCCGTCCCCCCAGTGTCCTTCCTGGGCGTGATGTGCAGCAGGGCAGTGCTGAATAAGAACAACGTGGAGATCCTGGGCGAATGTCCTCTCCCAGCTATCAAGGTGTCCCTGGACTGGCTCAAGCTGCGGCCCAGAGTGTTTAACGAGAGCGCCGTGGACAAGAAGCAATAGTGCGTTTTCTAACCTCGTGTCACCTCTAAAGCCCCATGACCAGTGTCACTCTCTCTCCATGCTTACTTTTCAAGTGCTCTTTGCTTTTTCAAATTCTTTACTTTCCCAGTAGTGTTGATGGCCTGAAAATTAATTCCCCACTATTGTACAAGAGCAGTGCAAAATAACACTGCATAAATAATGCAAAATGGCAAAGAACTATATAAAATCTGCTAAGTATTACCTGGAGACTTAAATTGAAAGCACATTTCTTGAAGATGCATACCAGGCAACACTGCTATTTCTTATCTGAGATTTGATGTTAGATGAATGCAGTATTTGTGTGTTTTTCCCTGTTGTACCAACATCCGTATTTTTCCTAATACTATAGTATTTGGTCGTGGCTGGTTGCAATACTGAACAGTTTCCAGCCAAAAGAAGATGATGTGTCCTGTCCATCAGGTATATTACAATATGTGCTACTTTATGTTAATGTGTAAATCTATTAAAGTATAAACATCAGGGAACTAATCATAATAGGCAGCCATTACAATCCTATAGTTAGTGCATAATGTATAACACAATAGTTAATATCATAATATCAAGATGACAGGAATGTGTTGTACATTGTGTCTGTTGTCTATGTATAGAATGTGCAGTTTAATCTTGTCAGAGCTATTTTGCATAAACAGCTTGGTCACTGATTGACTCTCATACTCCGTTACTATCGAAATGTAATTCAGTTGTAATAAATGTAGATGAAATGTTCCTAAGTCTGGGTAGATTAGCTTAAGCGAATGTATTGCGCCGAGTGAGTGTGGCTTGGCAGCCATAAGGATGTACTCCCTGCCCTTCCTTCAGTCATCCCGCTCCCAGAAGAGTTTGAGCTGCAGGGGTTCTTGGCCCTCAGACCTGCTCTACGGTACGTTGTTTCTACTCACCCCATCTCTGCTTTTCTAACGATTGCGTGCTGATGTATGTGCCTGCCTTGGTCTTCTGGCCTTTTTCTCCATACAGAGCCCTGGATTTTTCGAAAGGGCACCAAGCCATCAACGGAGACAAAGGTCTGCCCAGCCGGGCTCGTCACCAGAGGCTGATCAACCTCGGCAAGTGGGTGGCGGACAACCAACCTGGGTGAGAGGGCCAGCTTGAAGAAGTCGTCGAGTCCTGAGAATGTGTGCTTCATTGTTTTAAGTTAAAATTCTTAGAAGAGTTGGTAGTAGAGCTGTGTGCATTTTTCATATAACCGCAGCTGTAGTTTCTGGCTTCGTTTTTTTCAGATTGTAGAGGTTGGGGTGTGTGTGCAGAATAAGGATCTGCTGGGGGAGGGGGTGACGGGGCTGTCTGGGGAATACTGTCCTTCAAATAGCATTTTTTTCAGCCGTCCCCCCCGGCAGTGCGGAGCAAAGGCTCCCAGATATCGCCAGCTGCTTCCTCCCGGTTGTATGAAACGTGTTCCTCTTGGCATGGGCTGAAGCCCTAAACGGCAAGGAGATTTCCGACGGTTTCACTGGTCAAGCATCTTGACTGGACTCTTGTTTAATGTGATCAGTACCACAAAGCTGGCTGTATAAATTTTAGCTTGGTCTCAAGACCAGTATTGGTCATCATACAAAAAACCCAGTTAGAATTAATACCTAAAAAGCTGTTTACTCCTATTGAACCAAAATGACTAGTGAAGTATGGTATGTTAAGGTCTGCCTGGCAGAATGTAGTTCTGTCACTGCTGGCAACGCATTGTTTGGACTGTGTTTGGGGTACAGTTCCCACTATGGCCTTTGCTGAAAACGGAAATGGCTACATGTTCAATTTTGGCTCATCACTTTTACTTCATACAGACTGGTTTTGCTGGTTTGTGGAGAAAATTGTGGAACTTTTGGATCTTTGTGCCTTATAGCTTGTGCTGCAATGGTCGGTTCCCAATACTATCGAGTCCGTAGCTGAAATTTTAACATCTTTCTTGTCTTCATTTAGGTTGATCCAGTACCAAATCAATGATGGCCTGATCCTGTTTCTGACCGATGTCCCGGAAATGGTCATCCAGGAGCCACAGGAGATAGATGGTCCAGTGCTCCAGGAGTCTTCCAACAGCGAGCCGGTGTCTCACGAAGACGGCCCGGCGCTTAAGCCCGTCCTGTCGATGGGCAGGAGCCCCGGCACAGAGTGCGGCGAGAGGCCCGTGGTGACCTTCAAAGAAAACATCAAGCCCAGGGACCCTAGCCGAGAGGCGGCCCGCAATCACCACCAGAAGGAGACCGCGAAGGAGAGAAGGGATTACGGCAAAGGCAACGGCACCCCGAGCAAGAACGAGCAGAAGAAAGACAAGCGAAAGAACGAGGCAAAGAAAAACAACCAGGAGAAACCTCCCGATGCCGGGAAGCAGGTCGGGCGCCTGTCCTCTTTATTTGTGCTTTTTGTCTTCTGCCCTTTTATCTGCTCTTTGGGCTCGGATCAGGTTAAGCCGTTTTGGCACGTTCGGGCTCAGAGAGGACAGGAAGTTGTTTTCGGGACATTTTTTATTCTTCGCCCATTGCTTGCTAACAGTCAGAATCCCTTTCCCTTTCGTCTCTTGTGTATCTGTAGGTAAAAAGCCAGCCAGAGATTTCAAAGACGCCAGTGTCCGAGTTCCGCAAGACTCCGGTAACGCAGACGCAGACGACCAGCTCCTCCCAGTTCATCCCGATCCATCACCCTGGGGCATTCCCTCCTCTTCCCAGCAGACAAGGTACACCAGAAATGGCACCTGATCCTGCCTTCCTTTATCTCTCTCTGGGTCGCAACTCGGACAAAAAGGCCACTGCCTGTCGGAAACGCGCCCCTTTTCCCAGGTTGAGGTTGGAGAGAATTTTGTTGTACGAGATCCCTCTTTGACGTCGTTTCAACATGGCAGCTTACACAGTCAATCATAAGTGCTTCACTGCTTCTCTATATAAATATTTTGAAACATTTATATAGTTAAATGTATTACTAGTTATGAACGTAATCACACGCGGCCTTTCATGTGAAGTAATAAATGTCTTTCCATGAGCTTTTGTGCTCAGATCACGACAATAACGGCGTGTTCGCGGAGGCAGCCATGTTTGTTCCGGGTTGTGTAGCTCGAACGGGAAATTGGACGGGTGTGACGTCTCGCACCTCGGAATTTACGACTTTGTCGGGATAATCGAACGCACCGTACGCCAGCCTGCTTTTGGCAGACTAATGGTTAATGGCCTTTCACGACTAGCGAGGCTGCTCCAAAATTCCACCGCATTCTGGCAAATGCTGAATCATAAGTGGCTCACTAGACAAACCAGGATGCACCTCGCCATGAGTAACCATGTTTGATGACCACCTCATTACACTAGCCGGGGGAGGTGCAAAGGATTCTGGGTCTTCTCCCCTCCTGAGGAAGGTTGCGCAGCAAGGCCTATGTCGGCATTTATGGGTTTCATAGGTGTTTAAAAAAGGTGCAGCCATTGTTCATAGATCTCATGCTTTTGTATGGGTAATTTAGCACTGCTCAGAGTTTCACTTCTTTACATTTTATTTATTTATACAGCTGAGTCAGCCAGTCCCTGGAGCGCTTAGGGTCTTGCTCACAGGCCAGGTGGTGAAATCAGTCCACCGACCTTGGGATCTGAACCGTGTCACAAGGGTGTTCACTTTTGTAAAATTTGACGCACTTATTAAATTCATATTTAGCAGTCTGTGTGTTGGTGCATGAGCACCGCCCATCATAAGATGGAATGCTTTGATTTTAAATGGCTCTTCCACTGTCTCCCTTCCCCAATCGTTGCAGGCTTCCCCCCTCCTGCCTACGTCATCCCCCCTCCCGTGGCGTTCTCCATGAACCCGGGCTTCACCTTCTCCGCCGGGGTGTCGGTGCCGGGCCCCTTCCTGCAGCCCGCCTCGCACGTGCAGAGCGGCGGCCAGATGCCGGCCGGGAAGCCCTCGCACATCCCCTACAGCCAGCAGCGGCCCTCTGGCCCCGGGGCCCTCAGCCAGAGTCCCCAGCAGCAGCAGCCGCCGCAGGGCCCGCAGCCGCAGCAGTCGCCCACCAAGCCTATATCCAGCCAGCAGGGCAAGAGCCCCCCGCACCATCCCGCGGTGCAGCAGGTATGCCTGCGGCCCGGCCCCGGCTGCCAGGCCCTTCCGGGGCCCACCCGGGGCCCCCATCCGCTCCACCACTCTTTCTTTGATTTTCAGTCCCCTCTAGGGGAAACTCAGTTTTATAATACGTGACTGCAGTCAGAAAGCTAAAAATGCCAATAGTCTTGTATTTTGTTTGTTGCCTTATGGTTAGGGTTGTCGTCAGGGGCGTAATTTCTGGGGGGGTTAGGGGGGTCATGACCCCCCCAATAATCAGATCCAGCTAATACAACCCCCCCACAAATCATGTCTCCCCCTAAATGGGTGAGGACCTCAACCCCCCCAATGTTCAAACCAAAGTTACGCCCTTGGTTGTCGTCCCATCCAGGGTGCACCCCACGTCACCCTGAGTAGGATTACTGGTTAGAATATGGAGTGATGGATGAACCTGGCTCTATGTATTCTTTATTTTTAATTTTTTGTCTTCCTGAGTGGCCTTTTGGTATAGTTTCCCCATCGGTAGCATGTATAGCGCACTTACGATTAGTAACTCTCTGGTGTTATCCAGCCCTTAACCCCCCCAGTCTTTAACCTCATGATGGATATGTAATTGCGATTTACAAAGCATATCTTAAGGTGTGATGGTCTTCCGTGGCGCTCTGCAAGGCCATCACACACTGCAGTCCAGTATGGCTTGGCCACCTTGTTATAAGCAGATCTAAAACAAAAATGCAGTTGCTACTTTTAATTTAAAGACTGTTGTTAAGGGTGCTGAAGGGTTATCAGTTAAGTTTCTTAGCCATGCATTTGCCAAATGAAGTTCAGGATGTGGAAGTCATCACATAATTCATGTTACACAGATTGTAGATATAGAAGTAATTGTAATTTTTATTTATTTTTTTATTTTTAATGCATTTTCTCAGTTTATTTTTGTTTTCAAGCTTCGTAGTTTAGTTTTGGTTGAGTTGTAGAAGCCCTGAACAAAGCTATTGGTGTCAACACCTGGTCTAGGTAGTTGGATAATTGTAAATATTTGTTTAACCCATGCCCTCAGAGTTTCAATAAACTTGTGTTAAAAAGTCACTAACAAACTCCCAACACACATTTGCCATGTCACCATTAGATTCTGTAAACTTTAGAAGACTCCTCAAACGTCGTCAGACCAAGTTCTACTGATTTTATACACATGATGATCAGAGCTTAATTCCCTCCTTGGCTTTTTGTTTTGTTTGTACTTTTCTTTCATGCCCCCTCTGAATAACCCCCCACGTATTGAGCTTTAATATGCCTTTATGCCTCCGTCTTCATTCCGAAGCAGTACATCCAGGTTTCGGAGCCGTCTGGCCAGCTTTGGAACCAGCACCAGCTGCAGCCGTCCTTCCGCAAGATGCAGATATCCGTCAAGCAGCCCTTCTTCGTGCCGACGCAGGACCCTCTGAAGCTCTTCGAGAACCCACTGCAGCCAGTCCCCCTGCAGCCTCCGCAGCCAAGCAGTATGGACAAGAAGATGCCGTTTCCCGATTCCGTCAAGGACTTCTACTGGGAGTCCGCCTATCGCATGCCAGACAGCCAGCCAATGATGAGCCATCAGGTGGCCGGCGATCGGCCAGTCAAGCGCCAGCCGGGCGTCTTCTGCTCCGACCAGGATAGCGGCTCCCGAATACCATCTTTTGAGGTATGAAATTATACAGTATTTATACAGCCTACCCCCCCTAAGTAAATTTTCAGATGGTGCCCCTAAGTGTAGAACTGCTTGTCATAGGAGCCACATTTTGCTGGCCCTCTGACAGTATTCTTTTTTGTTTTCAGAGAAAAGCCGCTCAGCTGATTTTAACTGTGTGATATGATGTGTACTAGCCTACAGAGGCTTCAGTGAGGCATAAATCTCTCCCTGCTAGTTCCTGTCCTCTTTGTGCTTTGCGAGTAACCCTTTTTTTTGCCAAAGCAACCATTATCTTTGATCCCTTTCTCTTAACTTCTCCCTGTCTCCTTCCTGTCTTCTTACTCATCTACCGACAGCTGCCTTCTTAGTGATGCCACGTTATTTATACAGTGAAAGCGGAGGCTGCGTATGACAGGAGGCCATTCGGCATATCTCAGCTGGTGGTGGAGCTTTGTGTAGTGCTACCTTAAGTGAATCACAGGACTTTGTTTCTAGGATGGTTATTTTACTTTTCAGTGGGTTTGTGTGTTGTGCTGAAGTTGTCAGTAGGGTTAATCTTGTTTGTACTTTTGGAGGTATATTCAGTGGTATGACTTTTTTGTCCCTGGTCTCATGTGTTGCTCCTCTCCTTCCCATTAGCAACATCCAGAGTATTTATAAAGACTTCTAATTTTAACCATAACACTGTCCAAAGCCTTACAATTAGTGATGCACAGATAGCTGATTTATTTTGAAAACTGACACCAATACAGATTTGTTTAGGAGGTTCTGCTTAAGAATATTTTTTTTATACTTTTGGAATGTAATTTTATTTTTTGGCAAGAAGTCCAACACACAACAACAGTGCCAGAGCACTAATGATAGACAAAATGGAACTTCATGAACCATTTGCTGTATTTTTTGACCCCACTAGATGGTGGGCTTGGTTTGTGTTGGACCCTGCTTTGTGCCCTTTTTTTGTACTGAGAGCTCCATCTAGTGAGATCAAAAAAGTCAACAAATGGTTCATGAGGTGTGATTTTGTCCATCACTACAGGGCACTATTGTATAACTGAATACATCTACATGCATATATTTACAACATTTAATAACAGGGTTGATCATCAAGTGTGATAAACCCCACAATTTTTAGAGTCTTCACTGAATTTTCTTTTGCTATCAAATGCTTGCATTACTGATGGATGGGGCTGTACAATCCTGTACTCGCAGTTATATGCCGCTTTTCAGTATTATATGGAAAATTACTTATGCCCACAATTTGGTAAGTAGGTTTATCACACATACATAGTGTTATTGCCTGAATGCTCTTGAGTCCTTGTTGTGACGAATAGGTCTGAATCTACACTTATTGCATCTTCCACGTAAGAGTCTGCAAAAGCTTTCCCCACCAAATAGCTGGTTACTTGTATTCCTTTGGGTAGGTTTTAATGTCTGTGTCTGACAGTCGTTTTATATTGTTTATATTTTTTATGTTTAGATATTTATATTCTATTTGTGTTCTGCACTATGACCAACAATTTCCATAACATGCAGTTAGAGTATGTCATATACCACCGTGGGCTGGTGCCAAAATCATATGTATTCCAATAAAATCTTTTCATTTCAGTTGGATGTCAGTCGCTATCAGTAGACTGAGAACAATGGACATATTCCGTCTATAGTAAAAAGTCATGATTTACAAAAATGGTACATAGTCGTAGACGGTGTAGAACACTACGCACATTTTAAGTGACGCTTTTGTCCAAAAAGACTTAAAGTAGGCGGAAGTGCTATGATTTGTCTGTACTCCCTGGGATTTAACCCCACTGCTGTTCCTCTTATCTGTTGCGTTTAAGGTGCCCATGAAATACGAAATTGAGTTCACAATTCAATTATTTCCTGCAAAGCAATAAGCAATATTGGTGAACAAGTGACTTCATCTTGCCTGATGACTGAAGTCATGTTCTGAACGTGGACAGGAAACACTACGTGTAGTTCGCATAATTTGCAAGATGACTTCCCACTCTAAAAATCTTTATAGGTTTAACATTGTTGGTGAAATTGGATTAAAATAAGTAATCAGGGCTGCCACTGAGGACATTTTTTCTAAAGTTTTAATGTCAACTGTTTTGCGGATTGTTCAGTTTAAATTTAGATTACTTTTCCTGCAGAGAATCACACTGAAGTCTCATTTTATGTTAATTTTGTTTTGACAACACACTGTGTCATTGTGGTACTGTAGATAGTAGACACCGCATTTTCATCACACATGGACTATTGGACAGTAGTTTGATGTTGGCTAAAAACTTATAACATTTTTTCTCAGGCCATTTTTTGCATTCAACATAGGCTTGGTAGAGATTATGTAGAATTTACATCAAACTTGTTTGAGAGAAAAACCCCCAATTGCCTTTTTTCTGTATTGGAAACTGCTTAGGTCCCTGTAACCAAACCTGCATCAGGCACAACTTGTTCAGGACTGAAAACCCACAACAGTGGGATACGAGCAGAACAAAGTCAGCACAAATGTCACCATGTACAGATGTTCTTGAATGATGTTTTAGAAAGTGATATCACTGTTTATCCTTCATTAATTCGTTAGGGCAGAGTGGAAGTGGAAAATGTTGAAGCTGTGTTTAGGCTAAAAGGAATGTGTACACTTTACTGCCTCTACCTGCAAACGGGGAAAAGGGAGATGGTGGGAATGGGTGTGTGCAAGCATGGGGATGCACACGCTCGTGAGTGGCCTCCTACTTGCAGCAGCCGAATGCTGTGTGTGATTTGTCATGGTCGATATGGTTTGAGATCAAACATTTGGATGACCGACCCTGTTCAGGATGCTACTTACTGTAGTTTTGTCTCCTCGCCATCTGCACTCCGGTCACCCCTACAATGTGGCTGCAAAGTCTGAAAAAGATCAGTGAAATGCTTTGTTATTGTGGTCACATGATCAAGTGTCTTCTGCAGATGCTGATTCCTTCCTATGATGCCACACAGCGTTGCTGCTTCATTTTGGGGCAGTTTGTCAGAAAATTATTCTAGGTGTAGATCTTAATTTTGAACAATATTTTTGTGAAGCAGTAATGAGATCCCTCAGATACTTTTTGACTTATCACAAGGTCGAATGTCATTTTCACCCTCCTCTTTGCTAACACTAAGCGACGTTGCGTCAGTTTCCTGCCCTTTATGCTATCACTGAGGCGCTGTGTCAGTTTTGGGGCTATTTGTCTTAAAATTTAATCAGTTCTAAATCATCGCCTGTACGGTGTCTCTGTAAGGTTTAAAAAAAGAGAAAATCAGTTGTTGCAAAAAATCATTTGCCAAAATCATATGTATTCCAAGGCAGTTGGAGGAATACAGCTGCAAATAAATGCTAGTTAAATAGATAGATAGATGTCCTTGTTGTGACAAGTAGGTCTGAATCTATACTTACTCATTTATTGCATTTTCCACATTTGAGTTAGCAGAATCTTTCCGCACCACATAGTTGGTTACTTGTCTTCCTTTGGGTAGGTTGTTAATGTCCTTGTCTGAAGATGTCATTTATATTGTTTATTTTTTCTGTGTTTAGATATTTTATATTGTTTGTGTTTTGCACTATGACCGAGTCCGTAGAGACACCTGAGATTACGATGCTTTTGGTGTTTGAAGTGAACATGCATTTAATCAGCTTTATTTTGCCTCCATTTAATCAGCTTTATTTTGCCTCCATTAAATTTAAACATAATTGTAATTAAACAGGCAATTAAGCAAAGCCAATAAAGAGATTTTTTGCCGCAAAGTGAAATATTCTAGATATCTAGTTGTTAAAATACGCTGTTAAATCAGTGTGATTCTGAAAGTCATTATTAGTTAAGCAGTTGAGTAATAGTTTTTGACAGTAAGCTCTATATTTGTTGTGGTCTTGGAATGACTGCCAGTAAAGGACATATCCATGCAAAGAGCACCAGCCTTCCAGCCATAAGCTCGGCATTGTTTGAGAGGTTACCCTGAATAAATGGTATGTTTATTTGAAGATGGCTTTTTCAAAACATTCATAATTTAACCGCAGCATTCAGTTACTCAATAGGTGGCAACAAGTATTCCTTCTGTGTGTAATCCCCTTGTCCTTAACAGTTAGCTGGTACCACTGACTTCAGTGTTTTGTTCTCTGGGTGATTATTTAAATGGTTAGAATAATTCAATTTTCCTTCATTATGCTGTTAGCCATGATGAGTATTTAAATATTTGATCTTTTTATTGACTTAAATGTATCTGCATTTCTGTTTGGCTTTGTGTTTGCCCAACAAACTGCTAAAGCTCACGCGCAACACCAAGATTGCAGTCTTTTAGAGTTGTGTGCTCCCAATTGAGAGCTTGGCGTTACCTGAGGTATCGGTACTTTTTAAATTAGTCATCAATTTATTATTTTGAAGCTGCTGAGTGTGTGCTTGAGGCAGGGTGCCAGTGTTTATTTTGTTGTACTCCAGCATCTGATGCCCTTTGGTGGATGTTGTGCAGATGTTTCCTATGAGTATTGTGGTCTGCCGAGGTTGTCGAGACTGTAGCAAGGCGCGGAGAGACTCGCAAGAAGGGTTTGGTGCATCATACTCAAACTGGTCGTTATGCTCAGAGTTTTAGGGCGACCTCCAGTGGCAAGACATAACATGGCCCGCTCTACTAACCAGCGAGGAGCCTGCTTGACGTGTACCGGCATCTCCTTTTTTACTGGTTGATCTATTTCTTTTCTCCTTCCTTTCTGCTTCATCTTTCTCACCTAGGACAACAAGAGCTCGCCTCTTCTACCTCCTGACCTGTTAAAATGTCTAGCTGATTTTGAGGAGGAGGAGGAGCTGACCTTTACTAAGCCACATGGTTTCTACCAAGCCTTGGCTGGGCCTCTTAGCACAGCTCCTGGACGAAACCTATTTGTATGTAGTTTCCTCTTTATCTTACTGGTGTAATTCTCTATTGCATGTACATAAACTTCTGGCTAAACGCATCTTCCAGTGACAGTAGGAAAATTAAGGTGGGGAACCACAAACTCCTAAAGATCCAAAAGAGTGAGATTTTTTGGAGTGAATGCTTTGTAAACCCTATTCTCACCTGTGTATTTTCTTTTATGTTTGTTTTTTGTTTTTTATAACTCTGGCACGTGTGAACATCATCTTTAACGTATTAAGCTTTTCAGTTTGCTAGCTTGGACCATTAATTTAAATGGTTTTGCTTAATCTGTCCAAATTATTATTGGGATCGAAGTACGATGTAACTTTTTCCAACTTGAATTGTCAACAAGGTTTTATATTTAAATGTTACAATGAAGGTTATAGTGAAAAGTAGGGGTGTAACTGTACACAAGATTCACATGTCATTAAAAACCTCAGTGTTTGTTTTACAGTTCGGTGCAATTTCGGTACAGCAGGGAATTTTTTTTCCATTTCATTTTATTATTAAAACCACAAACAGTTACTAATGGCTATAAATCAAAGGCAAAGCATCTATCGACGGTGTCTGAATAACAGAACTTAAGGCTTATTTGCTTAATGTAAAAAATAAATTCATATAACACAACAATAAAGAGGATCTGATCTAAATCCTCTACTATTGATTATGCTTGCATTTCTGCAACGATAAACGCCATATAGCTGTTTCTTCTTTTCTCCGGTCGTAGACATTCGGATGATGTCATCTCAAATGAGTTGGCACGTTGGATGCGTTTCCAACCACAAATCCGAATTTGGTAACACGGTTAATAAATCCCGTCAATAAATCTATCCATTTGTTTCATTGTGCACGCCGAACCGGAAATGTACCGAACGGTACACAGCGAATATGTGTACCGTTACAGCCCTAGTGAACAGGCCAGGATGTTTTATGGTGTTTGGTATCTGGTGTATCTGGGTTCCTGCTGACTTGTTTAAAATGGCACCTCCTCCACTCTTCTGCAGCTTCCTGATATCTCCAGGCTGGAAAGAGCTCCCGAAGTCATCTCTCAGACCTCCTCTCTGCTGCCCTTGTCTGGATTCTCAGTACAGGTCAGTAAGATTCTTCTGGTCAGTCTGCATAGAAAGTGGTTTAGATGGCAGGAAATGAGGACCTAACCTGTGAGTGAATTTAATTTATGGAAAATATGGAATACTAAAGGTTTTTTTTTTAGATCCAGGAGTTGTCGTTAAACTGGTTTTGTCATTCCAAAGACGAACTCCTGCAGTGTACACCCAGACTTCTAATTGCATTGCAGGCTGTAATTGAGTGACTGTGCATGGATTCGAAAAATGGCCACCTGAATTCTCATGAAGTTTATATACACACTCACAGTGTGTGTGTGTGTGTGTGTGTGTGTGTGTGTGTGTGTGTGTATATATTATATACACACATTGCGTTCCAGAATCTTGTTTTGTAATCTTGCTTTCGACCTTGTGTTGATTGTGTGAATCCAAGCTATGTACAGTGACTAATTTTTAAATCTTTATTTCTCTGAAATGAACCTGAACCATAATATCTGAACCATATGAATATTTCCTTATCATGTGCCATGGAAAATTTCAGCTTCTGCTTCTGCCAAGGTGCAGAGGCCAATAGGGGAAATCGAGGGTGAAAACAATACCTGTAGTTATGATTATGGCATACTAAAGTAAAACCAACCAGAGCTGATTTGCCCAGGCGTCCTAATATCTAAAGCCTATGATTTTGGAAGCCGTGGGAATTACAAGAAAACCTGTGACCTGTGTGAGCATTTCGGGGTTTTACTCGTGAGGGCGTGCAGCAGGAAGCCGATGTAGAACCACAAGGCGTAACGTAATACCATGTACCATGTACTTCTGGTTACTGGTTTTGCTGCAGCAAGTCACTATAGGACACACCTGATGCAATCTGACTGCCATGATCCTGTGTGTGTGTGTGTGTGTGTGTGTGTGTGTGTGGTCTTATAGGTAAGCTGCTGAAAATTCAGCAGGTTAAGACGACTTATTAATACAACCCCTTTTCCAAAAACGTTGGGATGCTGTGTAAAATGCAAATAGAAACAGAATGCAATGATTTACAAGTCATATAAACCATATAAATTCATTGACAGTTTGAATCTGGTGCCAGCAACATCAGGGGCATGCTTACCACTGTGTTGCATCACCAACTGATGAGCCCAGTTGCTGGAGTTCTGAAAGTGAAATGTTGTCCCATTCTTGCCTGATGGAGGATTTCAACTGCTGAGCAGTTCAGGGTCTCCATTGTCATATTATTCACTTCATGATGTGGCAAATGCTTTCAGTGGGTGACCGTCTGGACTGCAGACAGGCCAGTCTAGCACGCAGAGTCTTCTATGGAGCCATGGGGGGGGGGGGGGTGATACGTGGATGAAACACTCAGCCTGTGAAACTTGAGCGTTTAGTTTCTGTTATCAGTCTGATGAATTTTGTCACGTTCCCAGTATTGGTAAAGATTGTGAGTTTTTTGAAGAACATGTCTAGAAATGCCCAGAAGTCTAGAAGGTCACCTTTATTCCATTCCGGCACACTGTCTTTAAATAGTCCAGTAACGTGTTTAGAAACGCCGAGCTAGTGACAAGTTGCTGTAGTGCACCTTGTAGATCCCCCTAATTGAGCCCTAATTGCCGTAATTGTTTAAAAGAACATTTTTTTTTTTTTTTACAAAAGTTCTTATTTTAACTTTTTTTTATTTTATTTCTATTTGTATTTGTATTGGCTTAAAGCTGTTTAAGTTGGTAGAAGTAGCTCAGTACAGCACAAAGTAGATTACTTATGATGAGGGTTTTGGGCACATTTGCAAAACATCATCACATCCAGTGCAGCTTGCAAAGTATGATATTCAGGTATTAGCTGATTAAGAAAATAAGTCCATATTTTAATTATTTGCAATTTATGCATCTTCCCCTCATTCGAAGAAACTTGCTGCATTGTTCCCAGCCCGTTTCATTTTCATTGAAGTTATGTGACCTGTTTTTTTTTTTTTCATACACTTTTAGGAGAATTCCTATCAAAACAGCAGCATCTTCAGTGAGGCCTACGGCAAAAACGTGGCCCCCAATCCCAAGGCCGAAATTGCGCTGGCACCCCAGGAAGCTTCCCTTTACTCCCTGTTTGAAGGGACCCCATGGTCCCCCTCCCTCCCTGCCAGCTCTGGTAAGTCTGTTCCTTTTCCACACCTCCTGCTGTGCTTTTCCTAGGCTCCCTATTTTATTTTTAAGTCTCCTGGTAAATGGTTTGACAAACTGGCTTGAAAAATTAAGACTAAGGTTGTCAAATCAGTGTCCTGAGGAACTTATGAATAAGACAAGTCATTTGGCTTGATATCAGTTACGTTTTTTCAAAAATCCAAATCTTATGTCATATACAGACCCCTTGACTTTCTTTGTGTATGTTGCAGCCTTATGTCATAAACATTTAGGACGCTTTTCCACCACACCAGGTGCCATACTTTTGGTATGGTGTTTTCCCTTTTCCTTTGACCTTCAGTTTGAGTACCAGTAACAAAATTTCCAGTACCTAAAGTGCCAAACCAGCTGGGATACTTTTTTCGGTACTTTGGGGTGGGACTTGCAAAAGCTTTTTTTTTGTTGAATAATTTGCATAACCAATGAATACCAATACCACATTTTCTTAAATCTTGTTTTTTGCTTTATCATTATGGAGTATTGAATGTAGATTGAGGGGGAAATGTATTTAAATAATTGGCTAATTATTTAATGCTGCAACATATTTTTTTTTAATAAGTGAAGAGGTCTGAATACTTTCTGAATGCAGTGTAATAAACTGTGCAGAAGACATAATTTATTTGTTCCTTTTTATGAGGTAAAATACATGGGCATGTCCCATCTCCATAATTTCTTAGACCAAAAGTTATACAAAATCCTTTGTATGTCACAATGTAGTGGGGGGTGGTGGATGACCTTTTCTCTTTCTGGTCTGCTTCATGATTAGACCACTCAACACCAGCAAGCCAGTCTCCCCACTCCTCCAATCCCAGCAGCCTGCCATCATCTCCGCCCACACACAACCACGGCCCCGCCCCCTTCTCCAACTTTGGCCCTATCGGCACCTCTGATAGTAGAGATCGGAGGATGACCGATCGCTGGAAGGCTGAGAAAACAGGTGAACCTGTGTGACTGTGTTGCGCTCGACTCGTGGCCAGGTCTTCTCATTATGCAGGTATAACGGTAATGCTGAAGCTCGCCAGGGCCTGAGCAATGTTCCCTTTCAGTGTGTGTGTGTGTGTGTGTGTGTGTATCTGCTGCAGTTACCATGGCAGTGCTAACGTATACTCGAGCCGTTCCTCTCGGCAGGCCTGCGGGAATGAGCCGTCTTCCCTCTGTATGTGCGTCTATCTGTTGCAGTTAGTGACTTTGCTTTGGATCACTTCCCTGCTGTGTCATTTGCAGTCTCTGAGAACAGTTGGCACCAGCCTAACACTCCCGGCAGTGGCTGGGCTGCGCAGGAATCCCCCATGGAAGACTCTTCCACCATCTTGGACAGTCTTAAGGTACTATCGCATTACCTGTCTGTTCAATAATTAGTCTTTTTTTGCAGTTTTAATCATGTGAAAATGGATTTGACAGTCACTGTAGCTAGATCTGAAGTCAAACCTACATAAAACAGAACTTAAAATACTTCCACTGGGTTGTGTGATGCTATATATAACATCTGACACTTTTAAGTGGATATTTGCAATTTTACAAGGCTAGCTGTACTTCAAGTCTTATACTGTGGTAATGTCTTCCTAGACATTTCAGAAGTTGTATTGGACAGTTGATATGAATGGGCTAGATGTGGATTTTATTTGGGGGTATGCCTGTCCTTGTCTAAACGTGTGTGCATACAACATACCTTGAAATACAATTGTATGTATATCTTCCTAGAGCATTCAAGACGCCTTATAGCAAAAGAACACAAGCCAAAAACATGCTGTACTTAATACTAGTGTATGTAGTAGATGTTAGTGGAAATAAACTCGCAGGTGCGCATCTCCTCTTTGCATGAGCGCTCCTGTAAACTTTTTTTTTTTGCGCAAGTCCAACTGTAATGAAATTCCTATCTGTGACCGTGCTCCGCTCCCCCCCACAGTCGATCTGGTCCAGCTCCATGATGCACCCTGGTCCCTCGGCCCTGGAGCAGCTGCTGATGCAGCAGAAACAGAAGCAGCAGCGGTCACACGGCACCATGAACCCACCCCACTGAGGGCACACGGGGAGCGCTCTTCGGGAAACAACCGTTTTAAAGAAAACCCGAGTTGAATTAGCGGCACTGTCGGGGAGGGCGGGGCGAGCGACAGAACGTGCCCCACAGCCTCCCCTGGGAAGTCTCCCTGGCCCTGCCGGGTGAGGGGGGTGGCGACGGCACTCTGGCTCTCTGCGTCCACCGCACAGAAAGGCGTGCACCCTCGCATTCACTGCTGGGCACAGAGCTGCAGCTACTTACGGGACTTTCTACTGAGGGACTAAACAAGCCTGCCGCTGGCACCATACCATCTGATCGCTCGCTCTGCTGGATGGTAGGGAGACGCCACCTTCGACCACAAGGGGGCGCTGACATAGGAGGGGGGTAATGTGGAAGGGAAGGCCATCCGGGCCATGTCACGCGGTTGAGGGGGGCGGGACAAAAAACAGCATTCTGGTGGAGACTAGTGGAACCTCCCCCTCCCCCTTTTTTGGAGTGAGGTGTTTCTGGGTGAAGGAGAGAGTGTCGTAACGGCTATAGCTGAGTCTGCAGAAAGTGCACCTGTTTTGCAGTGAGTTGGGAACAGTCTGAGTCGAGGATTCGGAAGCAGCGAACGCAGCCACTCTGATCCCATTTGAGCAGCAGTAGATTACTTTATTTTTTTAAAATAAATGTATTTAATTAAAAAAAAATAGGCTAACTCCATATCCATAGGACAGAAATGCCTCGCTGCTACATTAGCTTGAGAAATCTGAAGTTTTGTGTGGGTGTAATCTAATAATTAGTATTTACAGCTGCAGTAGAGATTGCTATATTATAATACTGTATTTTGTGGTTAGTTATGTAGCACTTCAACGTTAACTATTGGTGAATGTGTACAGTTAGTGTACTGAAGGGGGCGGGGCATTGATCGCCCCGGCCCCACCCTTGTCCTTTGCTTGCTTTCTTTGAGTATACACTCTAGCTTGCCAACAGTTTTTTTTTTTTTTTTTTCTCTCCCCTCGTTTTTGGATAATATTTTAAGCAGCATTAGGTGGCTCTGTATGTGCCTGTTTTTTTTCCTTTAATTCATGGTTGGCATTTTTTTTTTTCTTAAATAGAAACAAAAGGGTCCAGCAAATTTGGGGCACAAACTGTATAAGGCCGCACTCAAGAAAACCACTATAAATTTAACATGATTCACAGTGACACCCAAAAAAAAAAAAAAAAACTAAACTAAACCAACATCTAAGGGAAGAGTGTTTTTTTTCTCCCCCCACGTTAACTTTCATATTAAAGATTTGTGCTTTGTGCTGGTTATGCCTTTCTTGCTGAATTAAAATATCTATTTATGGAGTAATAAACTGAGCTTGAATATGGAGTTTGTTTGGCTGGAAGCCTTGGAATCCACCTTTTACATGCACCAGAAGCTTTGCCAGGCATTGAATCTGGCTACCTTTTCTGATTGTTTTGATTTTGAATTTGTATCTTTACTGTATTTCTCTAAGTGGTGGCGCATTTAGTTACACTGACTTGGCTGAATGGGAAAAGCCTGTAACCTCAGATAGGGGGGATAATGCATTCAGTGCATCTATATAGCTGGTCTGTGCTAGTACCACTTGGTAGGTTTGGAATCTCCGCAGTGTCCATGAGGCACGAGGGAAAATCAGTCACCTAGTATCCGAGGCAGTCCTGCCATCGTGATTTGAGAGATACTTATTTTGAAGAAATAAAGCATTCCACAGTTAGTGTTGCACCAGTGCAACTGGAGGAAATGCAGGCCTTATAGTATGCAGCTCAGTTAGGCACTTCCTGCTGCCTCAACCAATCAATGAGCTGATTAGGAAATTCACGAGTGTAGCAGTTCTGAATATCCTGTGTATTAGACGGAATGGATTACCAGACGCTGCAGTGAAAGGAAGGTCATGGGGCATCCACAAGAAGAACATTTGTGTTGTCGCCTGTCTGTCATTTAACCTTTCCCAATTGGCTAGCTATGACCTTACAGCGAACCACGTTCTACGTAAATGTATAAAATGGCCCGCAGCCCCCGGCATAGGAGACCTCTTCAGCAACTGACAGGCAGAAGTAATGTGGCGAAATGGTGGTTGCCAGATCTTCCCAGTCTTCACAGCATTAGTGCTGTAGTTCATTACAGTGTATTTGGGGGTTGGAGAATTTATGCTCGATGGACCAGTGAGCTCCTGGAGAACGATTTAACAAAATATCGAAGACGTGAATTGAGTAATTGAAGTGTTTATGCACGATAAAAGGGAACGTGCATCCATGTACAAATAACTGCTGAATGCATTCTGGGTGATTTTATTGTCAAATATGTTTTCCCCTTTACAAGAATGATTCATGCAATAAAAATCTTCATTATTTCGTCTGTGTGATTGTGCTTTATTTAATGTCTTCAATCCCTCCCTAGAATAGATTTTGTGTGTTTTCGAGAATTCTCTTCAGTATCTTTTCTGCAGTTAACTGCATGTATAGTTATTGCCTGTTAGTCTTCCCACAATCCTGTTTAAACTTTATGCTTAAAAGGTATAAGCCTTTAAACATTAAAAATAATGTTGTTACAAGATATTGTATCTATCTTGCATAATACCATACAAAGTATGGGATGACGCTGAGGATCAAGCCTAATCCATGAAACACAGGCATAAGGCAGGGGACCTTGGGCGTGATGCTGGTCTGTTATTGGTCACAAAGCGGAGGACACCCCAAAATGGGATGCCGGTCCATCATAGGGTACAAGATGGGGGACACCCTTGGTGTGATGCCGGTACATTATAGGACACAAGGCAGAGGACACACTTGAGTATGATGCCGGTCCTTCACGGCACGAGGCGGCGGACACCCTGGGTATGATGCCGGTCAGTCACGGCGCGAGGCGGGGGACACCCTGGGTATGATGCCGGTCAGTCACGGCGCGAGGCGGGGGACACCCTGGGTATGATGCCGGTCAGTCACGG
>JAODKL010000044.1:16769205-16796159 GCA_026780765.1 Petrocephalus schoutedeni | reverse complement strand
TACAGTGCCTCAGCTGTTTGTTAAATGAGACGTGTCTGCTATGCTCATTTTCCCCACAGGGGAGTCTAGCAAAAACACATAAATGCGCTCCGTGATGGTGTCATAGGACGTGTCATGGCCCAGATGTAAGCGGGCTGTAGGTTTGCCCATTTCTTCAGTGGCACCTGCAAAAACTTTGGTTACGATTATCTATCCATGTATGTATCCATCTTCTAAGCATTTACCATTTTAGTGCCTTGGAAGCCACTGTTCGTGGAGTCTATCGTTCTGTTACCACTCCACGCCAGAAGGTGGCGATATTCACTTTTAGCTTCCTTTCACAATGAAGGCCTTCGTCTCACTGCTCTCGATTACTAGACGGATGGCGTCAGTAAAATCGTCCGATGGGAACGAGGAAGTGGGGCAAGTGAGCGAAGCGGGGAAGTAACTGTGCGCTTCCCTTTCCGAGCCTAACGAGAAAGATGGTGGGTGTTATTCTGGCGAGCCAACATAATCCGAGGCCATCGTACGAAACCAATCCAAATTACGTCAAAATAAAACAAGCAGCATAAATCTTAAACACCTACTGACGCCGTCACATTAAAATAAATGTGAAATAACTGGCCCTTTAATAGAAACTTAATCGCAAAACCGTCTCAGAAAACACAAGCCGGTCATTATGTTCCGCCAATGCGCATAATGAAACTGAGCTGGTAAGTAACTATGTGTACTGGGTTTTTGTGGCATTTAGTTTATTTGCTGTTGATTTGTACCAGGCGGACGCGGAGCAAAAGAAGAAACGCACCTTCAGGAAATTCACCTACAGAGGTGTGGATCTGGACCAGCTCCTGGACATGTCCTAGTGAGTAAGGCTGACTATGGGTCCCAGGGGACATTTCTGCAGTACTCTACACCCTGTACTAAAAACTTTCTCTCTACAAATTAGTTATTTCCCCCCCTATTTTGGGCTTAGATCTTGCACGGGTCCATTTGGTTAGAGTATGGACAACTTGGGACAACTTTAACAAACTTCCCCAAGATTGGCTCCCATGCAAATCGCACCATTGCTTTACTAAATATTGTGGTAGTTTGACAAATTGGGTGCACTTAAATTGGCCAGTAGCGCGGTGTTATTAATGCGACGATATAAATAGTTATTGGATGTTTTTGGGTAACCAGTTCTGATAACTATAAAGGAATTACATAGGCGAGTGGAATAGTTTGTACTATAAAGTTAATACCTTGGAACAGAGGTGACGAATCTTATCCAAAAAGGGCCACTGAGTGTGCGGGTTTTCGCTGCAACTCCCTAATTAGGTTACTAATTAGAGGACTGATTGGCCAAAGACTCCTCACACCTGGACTGGAACAGCTGACCTAAAGGTTATCCCAAAAACCTGCATACACACTGGCCCTTTGCGGATGAGATTGCCCATCCCTGCCCCCTTGACTGTAAAGTAGAGCAGCTCTGGTATAGTCCTATCTTCCCCAGACTGCTGCAGTGTCAGTGCTGGTGTGTTGTTTAGTGGTGTACCTGAATAGTATCGGTACCCGTTACAGGACAGTAACTTACCGGACGTCTGGTGTCTTGTCTCCCTGCTTTGTAGCGAGCAGCTGATGCAGCTGTATTGCGCCCGTCAAAGGCGTCGGCTGAACCGGGGCCTGCGTCGCAAGCAGCAGTCGCTCCTGAAGCGTCTGCGCAAGGCCAAGAAGGATGCTCCTCCAATGGAGAAGCCCGAGGTTGTGAAGACCCACCTCAGGGACATGGTCATCCTGCCCGAGATGGTGGGCTCCATGGTCGGTGTGTACAACGGCAAGACCTTCAACCAGGTGGAAATTAAGGTGAGGACGGGAGAGAGCGTGTCAGCCGTGTTTTTGTGGGTACCCAGCTCTGTCATCCTCACGGGTATGTTCCCTTGCAGCCCGAGATGATTGGACACTACCTTGGAGAGTTCTCCATCACCTACAAACCTGTTAAACACGGACGTCCCGGTATTGGAGCAACACACTCTTCCCGCTTCATCCCTCTGAAGTAGAGATGTTTTGGCTTCTAGGTGTAAATAAAATGACTTGAAACTTAAACTTCCTTTTCTTTATTATTGTAATTCAACGTGCAGATACTGTTGTCTGGTCAACAGAGGTGTTTAGTCAATATGAGTGATTCTTTTTGTGGAAACAGTTGTTGTGTCTGATTGGTTGCTGTAAAACCTAGGAAGGGTTATGCTCCACTCAGTCTCTTGGAGTGTGCACCTGGCCCAGCATCAATATAAGACTCATGTTCGATTGTGGTGGAAGGTTTGTGACTGGGGGCAGTGAGCAGTCCAGAGGGTTAGGACCAGTGGTGTGCTGGTGAAAAATGTTCTGTGTGGGGCTGTGTGCGCCACATTCAGTTGGTTTCAGTAAATCATCCCAGTACAATTTAACACAAACTGCAGAATACCACTGCTCTGAGAAATAGTAATTATTTCATTAGCATTAAGAATCAACAGATTAAAGACAATTATCATTGCAGGACTCGCAAAATGTCTTATTTAAAAAGACCACCTGGAAACATATCCTAATGGCCTAGGATATCCTAGCTTTCAAGCTAGACAAAGCAGCCACTGAGAGACAGCGGTCTTGTGAGTTCAGCATCATGGACATCAAGAGAGGAAAGCTCAAAACAACAATTGAGACAGGCCCTTCAGCTAAATGAAAGCCGCATGTCCAGGGACAAATTGCATCGATCAGCATATTACTTTTAGTCTCTTTCTTTTGCTTCAGTGTTACGTTTGAAAACCCATACATTCATAGCATTTGGTAGACGCCCTTAGCCAGAGCGACTTAAGGCTCCATTAGTGAACATTTTCTGATACTGGTCCAATAAAACCCAGGCTATGAATACTATCTGTCTGATACTCTGTTAGGGAAAATTTTTATTATTTTATTTTAAAGTGTATAATACCGGAAGTGCCAGTCCAGGTATTTCTGAAAGAGGTAGGTCTTTAGTCATCATTTGAAGACACCCAGTGACTCAGCTGTTAGGACATCTAGGGGGAGTTCATTCCACCAACTAGGTGCTAGAACAGAGAAGAGCCAAGTTGCATTTCTTTGTGTCTTACAATTAACGATATCCTGATAACAGACAGCGAGTGGCTCACAAACATTTCACATTCATTGTATCTGGGTGTATCTGGGTTCTCTCTTTAAATTATTTTTATTTGCTTTGCCTTTATATAAAGTTATTTCGCATATACAATGTACTCAGAGATGGGCACAAATACTTTTTGATGTATCTGGGATAACACTTAAGGTTGTTCTTCCTAATATCTTGACAAACGCATTTATAAAGGTTCACCCTAACTTTTGTAGTGTCATAAATACTGACGTTGGGAACTCCTGTGTCAAGTCGGCATATCACCTATGTCCACTGTCTCAGGTTTATGCTGACATAAAGTTATGACATTTTTTTATTCTAGTGACATAACAGGTTTTCATTTTACTTTTAAGCACCATTGATTCTTTTTTATGGTATAATTTTATCATTTCACACTTCCTTCTCGACATGTTTGGGGGCAAAGTGTGACTCAAAGACAAAAAGACTTTGTAGACAAAGTGTTAAACCTCTGGGCCTGTGATTGAAAGGTTGCTGGTTCAAGCCCTACCTTGTGCCCGTAGCCTCAGGGATAGGCTACTTTTCAGTTATGACGACATAAGGATTTCCGGTGCTTCATTTCCGGTTCCGGCTTTTGTGATTTCTTTTGTAGTAAGCGGGGAAGGCTGCACGTGCTTCGCTGTGTCTCAGGTATGTTAAAACATCGCAAATTAGCGTATCTGATGCAGTATTGGTTGTATTAACATGCATTTATACTCCGTCCGTTTAAAAGTTAAGAAATTTTAATTGGATTGAGTAACTACCTTCCTAAATATTCCATGCACCTAAACCTTGCAGGAAACGGTGAGAGGGCTGGTTTAAAAATATGGGCAACTGCTGATACTTTTTTTCCCCCCTTTTTTATTTTTAAATGTATGCTTTGTAAATGTATTAAATAAAAGCACATTGTGTTGCCTGACCACTACGCCGTATATATTTAGAAAATAATGATTTATAAAATACTTGGGCCGGAAAATGCTGGCGTATTTGCAAATGGCCCAGAGCAGTCGTGCGAACGTTTTGGCGAAATGGACAAAAGGCAACACGTAGAGCTCCGATCGAGATGTGCATGCAAGTTGTATTCACTGTTAATTGATACAGAAGTATTTGTACTGCTGTATAACATTGTTTTCGTCTCGAGTGAACCGGCACGGTTGTAAACGAATGACTGTGTACCAGTATATTTATTTCGTGTCATTTGTTACAGGTGTGCGTGCTGAAGAAATCAAAGTAGGCACCGACACGCGTGCAGCCCCACCGGCAGGATCATGGCATATTTAGCTTTGCTGGAGGACATTGCGCGCAGCCGAATACGACGCGAGCGAGTATTTAGAGATCGCAATGATTATTTTTCCAAAGATGATTCGTGGCTTATCAGTCGTTTTAGGCTGCCGAGAGCGATTCTTATGGAACTGTGCAATGAACTGGCCCCGGCCCTTGAGCGACCTACGTCCCGAACTCATGCAGTTCCTGTCCAGCTCCAAGTACTGACAACACTTGGATTTTTGGCGACAGGAACATATCAGCGGGAACTGGCTGACAAATCGGGGATATCCCAGCCCACACTCAGCTCTGTTATTCATCAAGTAGTGGCTGGAATTAACCAGCTGTCAAAACAGCATATTAAGTTCCCCTGTGGTGTGGATGTACAGGCAAACGTAAAAATGCAGTTTGCAGCAATGTCCGGCTTTCCTAATGTCGTCGGCGCTGTGGACTGCATGCACGTTGCCATAAAAGCACCATCGGAGAACGAAGCTACTTTTCTGAACAAAAAACGGTTTCATTCCATCAATGTGCAGCTCATCTGTGACGCTAACATGGTTTTAACAAATGTTGTTGCACGATGGCCCGGGTCCACGCACGATGCTCTCATTTTACAGAAGAGCAGCGTAGGGCGTAATCTTGAGGCTGGGGCACTTCGAGATGGATGGCTGATTGGTAAGTTGTTGCAATATACACACACA
The DNA here is from genome assembly GCA_026780765.1 of Petrocephalus schoutedeni. NCBI lineage: Eukaryota > Metazoa > Chordata > Actinopteri > Osteoglossiformes > Mormyridae > Petrocephalus > Petrocephalus schoutedeni. Next base: position 16,791,083 of record JAODKL010000044.1, on the reverse strand, counting down.
CACATCATATGAGGTGTATGCCAGAGTTTTTGTATATATGTTTTCCTTTGACTGATATGTCCTTGTACCACTCACAGGAGACAGCGCTTACCCACTTAAGTGCTGGCTGTTAACCCCATTCCACCAACCATGCAGTGAAGAGGAGCACCGCTTCAATGAGGCGCACAGAGTGGCACATTCAGTAATAGAACGCACCATAGGTTGTATGAAAAGCAGGTGGCGGTGTTTGGACAGGTCGGCTGGTGTCCTGATATACCACCCGACTAAGGTCTGCAATATTGTCATAGCTTGTTGTGTCCTGCACAACTTGGCCCAGCGACACCACCTGCCTCTTCCCGAGCCACTGAATACGGAAGCAGATATCATCGTTGAGCCGCTGTCTGAAGCGGCTGAACTCTCTGCTGTGAGACTGAGGGAGGACGTGTGCAAGAGAATGTAAAACGCACTCAGGTACATTTCTAACCGACTCTCTTAATGCAGCTTTGGTAATAAAACTATACTATTTTGTACGAATGTAAGCTAAGCTCATTACAATTAAGCTAGGATAGGGGATATAACGTAATGCATTTTCAGCTCAAATTCAAAAGGGCTGGTTTTTTTCTAAGCTCACAATAAAACGGCTTATACACTTCATCTTATACCCCAAAACATGTATAAGTTAACCCACACATGAGCAATCCAGGGTGTGCCCCAGGCTAGTGCCCTATGCTGTCCTTTGTTTCCACCCCAACACTGAATAGATTAAGCCTCTCAGAAGATGCCATCAATGGGAATTAACCCAGGTCGTAACTGAAAACATATTTGGACTCGAATAACAACAGAGAAGCAATTTTTTTTTTTTATAGCAGTCATTTTTTTCCACAAGCTCCTATTGTCTCATGACTTCCCTCTAACACATGCATTACTTATTTGTTTAAATTATATTGATACTGAAACATAATGAGTTGTATGAAATCAGTATAAATATTTTGTTAATGATACCAAACCTTTGGAAGCCTTTGTGTTGTAAACATCGGCCCATGAATTCCATTTTTGGAAGAATACAGCAGTGTGTGAACCATGTTCGGTGAGAAGTGTTTGGTAATGGCTGTTACGTGTTAGGTACCCATAGGAAGCCTGGTGGTTTTGTACAAGGCAAAACTGTAGTATTTTATTTTTTTGTCCTGTTGCATATCTGATGCAAACATATTCATGTCCCTCTTAGAATCCGGTGCACACAGTGGGCTGTAGGATGGTCCTACATCTCCTATATACCTTTCCTAAACTGCAAGGAAGTTGAAGCTCAAATAATAACAGGTGATCTTTATGTACCTTTCGCTATTAAAGTGATGGTATAAAACCTAATGGTTGCTTTTCTGTACTTTGCCCGCTAACTGCATTTTATCTGTTTTGTCTTAACAGTTAATCAGCCTCCCCAGTGTGAGTCTGAAGTACACGCCATGTGGGCGTTTCTTCCTTGCAAAAATTAAGGTTCCATGGTTTCCCCAGCATGGAAGAAAAGTGGACAAGGTACCCAAGGGTATGGGTGGGCGGGTGTGTTAAATTGTGATGCTCTGATCCACTTCCCGGTGGTACAAAACGCCTGAAAATGATGATCTGTAAGGTTTGGCGTGGATCAGTCTATGGAGAAGCTGGATGCTTTGATACCCAACTCACGGATATTGGATATGATGATATCAGAGACTGGTGCTAGTATGATTGTGTGTCATTTTCCGGGGGTAGAATTTTAATCTGATTATTAGAATTTATCTGCTTAGTTGTGTAATGTTGTATGTAGGGGGCTGGGCTGGGGTGGGTTGGGGTGTGAATGGAGATGTTGTGTTTCAAAAGCCGGTGGATAGCTGGTGCTGAAATTGCATATTGGTGCTGATCTTGGAGTGCATCTGAGGCCTGTTGCTACTTTTGGGGCCCTGTGCATGACCCGGCCAGTGATTAGAGCCCCAAGATGCCACTTTCCCCGGCCTGTGCACCCATGTCTCGACCAGCGGGGCCCCCAGGGCTCACTGCTGGAGTCTGATCCTGTTGTCCGAGAGCTGTCGCCTGCTACGGAAGGCGCTGGACCCTGCTTGGCTCTGCTGCATTTGTCGTCCTGCTATGGTTACACTCCTTGGTGCTTCTGAGAAATCATTTTCGCTTTTTCTCCCCTACAGGCGGACTGCGCACTCCAGGAAGAGGGGCAAGCAGGAACTTGACAAATGGCAACTGCAGTTTAGAGGTTCTCAAGATATCTGGTGTTCAGAAACAATTGTGTAATTGTCCTTTAAAAAATGTATCAGTCTGAAGCTGTTTGTCGGTGGGAGGATTGCTGAGTGGCTCTAGGTTTGCACTTTGTGTCCATAATCAAAGCCCTTAACCCCATTTGCTCCAGGGACATTCTGACCCTGCTGACTGATCCTCACTTGTATATGGCTTTTATTTAGTGTCTGCTAAATACATTTTAGATGTTGCTGATTGTTCTTCATATGAAATATGCTGAACTGAAGATGTAGTTAAAATGTGCCACTGGTACTTCATTCATGTAATATCTGTCTTAAAAGCAACCCGACATCAATGCAGTATAATTTCACGTTTTCAAATGAATGGGGAATTGCCTTTATCAGGCTAAAACTAGACAGAATTCAAATTGATTTAGATGAGAATTTGGTCATTGCAGATCTTTCTCAGTAATTTAAATTGTGTATAACTGCTTAATATGAACAAAATGAATGCTGCTTTACTTTGGTGCTTCAGTAACTGTAGATTGGCTTTAGCACAGAATCCCACTTTCTTTCTGAAGTTGAATACCTTCACCAACAATACTGTTTCTCATGCCAGTCCATGATTTATTCAACAGCCTAATGTTACCCTGAGATCTGTGAAGTCTGATTTGATTAAAGTTTATTAGAACACCTGTTCTCAGCCTCTCATTTCAAACCTCATACACTGTGGATTTGCATTTGCATCCTTACATATATATTGCCCTCGGTTTGTTTTTAGTGGAAACTTCTGGTATAATCCAGGGCAGGACTTCCTAATTCCTGTCCCGGGGGGCCAGAATCAAATGCAGCTTGCCGATTTCCTTGCTGAAACGTCTTTAATTACCAGGTTTAGCTATGTCTGAGCATCTAAATCTGCATTCTGACCTTTCAGGACCACCATTGGAAAGCCCTGATATAGATGCTGAACATGTAGGCAAAGCAATGGCATGACAGGCTATCCACAAAGCATGCTTAGCACTCAAAGCTACTGGAATAAAGGATATGTCCACTGAATTGCAGGTTTGCCATTTATTACAGAAATGCTTATTGGTGATGGCAATGATGGCCATGGATGTTGCAAAACTTTCCATACAGGTTCAGAAATTATATTACACAGGTAATGTGTTTTACATATTCACTTGTAATGCAGGCTTACAGTTTAAAAACACTTAATAGAAATACAAGTCATGAGCTACTGCATCTAATCATCTGTTTCACCTCCATTTGGGGATGTTTCCCACAAAGAATTTCCCAGTTTGCCAGATGAACTGAAAATATCCTGCACTATGGAATACCCCCCAGCTGTTCATACAAGCACGAGTTACAGTCCCTTAAGTCTATTCCAGTACCAGATTTTCCAATTCCACTTAGGGCTGAACGATTTTAAGAAAATATTGAATGGCGATTTATCTGACATATTGTGATCTCATTTGCATTTTTTAAAACTCAGTATTTACTATGTGTATAAAAAACTAATTGAGCACAACCGTACATTGAAATCTGAACTGTGCTATAAATTACTCCAAAGAATGGAAATCTATGAATTCAATCCAAAATGTATTTATTCTAACAAAAATGATCTTACACCTAATAAACCAGAGAACAATTCTCTAGCAGCCTGAACATGGTAAAGTGGATGTATTTTCATTTGCAAACGGCGCTCGACTGCCTTTTTACCCTTAAAGTTTTCTGGAAAGTCCCATGTACACAAGGGTCAAATTAGCAGAGAACAATGACGCATAAAACTACTATCACAAAGTGTTAAGTGTTAAGTTAAATTAAGGAATGAAAATAAAACAATTCCAGTAATACAAACATCTTGCAGCCAATGCTGCTTGGACCCCTAATAGGACCTTTCTGTGGACCCCAATCTCTGATAGGTAGGTAATTCCTTTACGGCTCGGCAGCGGAAATATTTTTCGGCACTGCGAACGTTTTCCTTGGGTTTCACGTGTCTGTTTGTGGGCGTACACGCAGTCACTTTGGGCCACTTCTGATTGGTGAGTATGATTGGCACGTGAGGAACACTGCACTTCTGATTGGTGAGAATCACAAGCAGGACAGAATTTGCTAATCTATTCTCATGATAGGTTTAAACACTGGGTCAGACATGTTGAATAACGCACATTCTAAATTGCAGCCACAATTTTGATTTGAAATCGAATCGTTCAGCCCTACTTCCACCAACTTAAGTCACTGCATCTGCAAGAATCTCAGCTGTAAACATTTCTAATGCATCTAAGAAAAGCATTACACATCAAGAGGGTATCTGCATAAAGCAGGATTTCCCGAAGTAGCTGGATAAACCAACTGAAAACTAGACAATCCTTACATTTCACTAGTTATCCAGCCAATGGAAACATCCTACTGACCCAGTTCAGAATTTAAGGACCCCCCCCATCCCATCAGCCAAGTTCATCCCCACCCCCTTACAGGCACCCTAGGATCAGTGCCAATGCGTTGCTGTGACATTTTAATGAAAACCTTCTAAAGGTGGCCATTAGACCTTTGAGCCAATGTCATTTTAAATTGCAGGAATATTTGGCTTGGGAACATGTATGGTATGCAAAATGACTACCAAATAGCAGCAAAATCATTAAAATGGGGAAATCTGCTTATTTGGGTTGCTCATCCCAGCTCTAGATCAAGCAAGGACCAAACACAATGACTGGGTAAGTCACTAGATTGTTTGTGGCTCTTTAAAATCGGCATTAGAACCTACAGAGCCTAATGCAGAAGGGTGAAAGGCTTCAAAGACAATATACATAGGAAAGACCCATCAGTTTCACAAGCACTACAATTTCACAGCCCATTAGCCCAAGTTAAGCCACAGAGCCATCAGTCACCAAACAGATCTTTAATGTCCAGTCAAGTCTCTGACATCACAAAATCGAAAGGCTGCATTGTGTTGACCAAGCAGGGAAAGCTAGTTGAACCATCAACAGCGTTCCTGTTCTACTCCATTTGACAATCAGGTTCCCATGCTGCTACTTTTGGTCAACTCCATTGAGAGAGATCTAATGAGACATGGATGCCTCTAGAGTTGTGGTGGAAGCCAGAGTAGTTGAGATTGATCCATTCAAGGCAATCTGCTGCATTTCGGAACCCAAGCAGGCTTTCCGCTTCATCATGTTTGAAGATAACCCACCTAGGGAGGGGAGGATTGCTACAGGGCCCACAGTTGCAGCCTTATACCACTCTGAAAGCAGAGAAAAATGTCTCAAGACCACGCCATGCCTTCAGCAGGATCCAGGTCATGTCAACTTACCAGTCGCATTACTTGTTTTGGTAGTTTGCCTCTTCCACACTCCTCCATATGACATGGGGGTCTTGAACTGGTCATAGGGACCACCCTGGGATTCCATGTACACCCGACAGCTGTTGCACACCTCATCATTTCCATCTGCAGACTTCCAGCTGGGAAGCAGCATCACAGACTGCAAGCCTTAATATGGAAGATTCGCTAGGAGGGAGGATCTCCCCACCCATTAAGGCTCAGCACACTGGGAGCTTACCCATCCTCAATGAAGGAGCATGCCTTGCCGGAGGAGTCCATATTCATTACAGGGACAGCCTTCAAGCGACATGTAATAAACAGCTACAGAAGGAAAATGGTCAGTGCTCCAGAAGTTACTGAAGAGAAGACCTTTGAAAATTTAAACTTTACCGAAGGGCTAGCTTGCTGGCTGAACCTGAAAGCTTCCAACTGGAATCGAAGCTTGTCATTCTCTAACCGGGGCAGGAAGAGTGAGCAAGAGCCTGTGCGCTTGCCATCAGTCAGACACCTAGGTGGATTCACAATAGTAGAGTACAGAAATGGGACCATGCAAGCCAAGGGGTTTGAACTTTAAATACATGGCACATTATACCTGTATTGCATGGCATAAGAGGTGGCACATTCTGAAACGTCACATGAAGTGATGAGCGGGGGGGGGGGGAATATTCCAAGACACACACACACACACACACACATTCCTACAGGCACAACCCTAATTCCAACTAGGACACCCTTAACCCCTACCCAGCCCTAACCTTAACTACAAGTAAACAAAAACAAAATGAGACTTGGCATTTTGTTTTTTGATTGCAGACAGATTTTTATAAAAATTGAGGTTATCCTTGTGGGGGACCAAAAAAAAAAAAAAGTCCCAAGTTAAAAATTAGGTTTTTAAGTCACATTGTGGGAACATTGGGTCCCCACACTATTACAAAGCCACACACACACACACACACACACAGGCATCTCATTTAGTGAGTGTCAGTTTCAAAACTGACAATCTAGAAACTGCAACAAAACATTGCACATCATTCTCAGATTGAATGTGCCCCATGTGGGATACTTACCCACCATTCTCAATGAATGAATACTGGGGATGTGCAGTCCAATCAGGGACTAAGGTCGCTATGCAGTAGTCCACAAACACACGAAGGGACATGTGACTGGCCAGAACAGAGGCTTCAAAGTACATCATTTCACCAGAGAAATAGATGGAAGAGGACCTTTGCGCAAGCCAGTCACCTAGAAAGATGGATTGTTAAAATTTAGTTCAAACAAAGGTTCTGCCAAAACCACACCCTGAGTCAGTTGTTGGACAAAGGAGCTCTAAAGAGTGCCCTACTAGACATGAGCATCAGGGAGAAGTCAAGGATCTCTTCAGCCAAGCCGGTACCAATGAAGGGGACCCAAGTTGGCTGCAGACCACTGCTTACATTGTACCTCCTGTTATGAGGCAGCACAGAGGACAATCAGACAGAAGCAGCCACAGACCAAACACTATTGCAGGAAACCACTCACCTTCCATAGTGACACTCTATAGGAACAACCACTCCTTCCAGTCGAATAACACCATCAGAAGGCACAGGGGAATATATAAGGTTGTTGGTATAAATCAAGGCATCTGGTGTGAACTGAGACAGAAGCAGAGCATTACAGCTGAAGGACATTCAATGGCACACCAGCAGAATTAGTTTGTGCAATCAGCTCCACTTGCAGGTGCTTACCCACAACTTTGTGCCACAATCCTTCAGTTCAGCATGAATTGTGAATTCTGCCTCCCCAGAAGCTACAGCAAAGCAAGAACTTGGCGAAAGAGCATCCAACCCTAGCCGCAGATCCGAGCCACTGATGAGGGTGCCCCCGGAATACAAGTCTGCATTAATGATCACTTCTATTGTTGTTGCATGGCACTTCACAGTTATAGGGTTCTGTCGAGGAACAACGTCAACAACACCCTTCTGGAACACTTGTTGGGGAGGTGATGCGGGAGAAAGCCTGCCAATACCCATCTCTGGACCGTTTTGCTTCTGGGGAGCAACCATCATGTATATGTCGCTGACAACAGCAGCTGGTCCAACGAGCGGGGGCGGAGAAGGATATGGCTCACCAACAGCGATCCCCGGGTTGATTTGCGGAGGATGGATTAGGGCGTCATCAGGTAGTTTTAACTGGCTTGATGGATTCAGAGGGTGCTGACGAATTATAGGGAAGCCACTGTATGTCAATACGGCAGGAAAAGAGTCTACCATTATGGAACGGTAGAACAAACTAACGAGAAACATTAGCAAGCTTTCAAGAAACCCCATTCTGGTATGTGGTATACACTGTGAAAAGTCTCACTGATTAGCAGCGGCATTGCGCAATTAAAGCCAAATGTAGGTTTATATAAGCGTAGAGGCTAGCCTAAGTACGCGTGATTTGATGCACGTCTATTAAATCACGGTATAACAGCGGACCTAAATTTAGGTCCCGATTAATTTCGGTTTATTCTTAATTCAGCGCAGCTTGTGCATTAAGGTTTTCAACTAACTTTTCTACGCCATTATTTTAACAGACCGAACCACAGCGCTCAGTTTGATTGAGGTAGAAAGGGAGTTTCGATCAGCTGTCCGCAGAGACTTCTTAAAACTGGACCAAATGTTTATTAAATGCCAAAAATATAACGATCTTTTCCCAGTCATTAGAAACGAGAAATATCCTAGGGGTAGTCACAATCCCCCCGGTCGTTACTTCTTGGTTCCTTACGTGATCATGTGGTCCAGGTTTTGAAAAAAATTCTGCTGGTGACTGATAAAAAGACCGCGTGTCTTTTCTTACTTACCCCTTTTAAACGAGCAAAATGACTTGTTGTTCTTATTCTTTTTAAATTAATGTTTTTAATTTTTTAATAGGTGGGTGTCAGCAGGGGCCCTGTAAATGAGTATCCTATTCAGGGTCGCGCGTACAATTCTGGGTACAATCATTATATCATTAATTGGGAAAAACACAGCCGATATTTTTTTCCAAGTGAATGCAAACCAGTAGGTGTCATTATTTCTCTATCCTGAGTCCGGTGCTAAGGGCATCTTGCCAAAATTTAAAACGGCATGCGGGCAAATTCCCGTCGCCATGTACTCTGATAGGCTGTGGGGAAATAGATGGATTTGAAAGCAAGTCTATATAGTAGAATCCCTTAATTTGCCTTTTCTGAACACAATTGCAGACTTTGCAATGTTTTATGGGGATTTTTTTCTACCTACTCACTTTCAATAATATTTGAATAATTTCATGGAGCGCACAGAAAAAATAAGAAGGGCAATTCAAATCGCTGGTTTATATCTTTCATATAATCATATCCATCCATCCATCCATTTTCTATAACCACTTGTCCTGTTCATGGTTGCCAGGGGTTCAGAGCATATACCAACTAACTACTAACCGCTAACTACTGCATAGCACTGTCATAACCACTAAGGAGATTAGACTTTCTGAAAACAATCATTTCTGTTTTGTTTTTGTTCAGTCTGAGAAAGTTTATCTCCATCTCTGAGACAGTTCAACAAGGTCTGAATAGATGGATGACTATTTGATGGGATAGACAGATAGATTTGAATATCATCAGCAAAACAGTGGAAGGCAATCTTGTGCTTCCTGAAAATGGACCCCAATGGAAGCATATACAATGAGAAGAGAATTGGACCTAAGATGGAGCCTTGGGGTTCCCCACAGCCAAGATAAGAGACTGTGGATGAACTTTCCCTAGATGGACTGAGAAACTCCTGACAGGTATGATTGGAACCATTTAAGAACAGAACCTTTAACTTCACCGCATGTCTTGAGGCGTGATAAAAGGATGCTATGGTCTACTGTGTCAAAAGCTGCAGTCAGGTCCAATAAAACCAGAATGGCAGAATTACCAGAGTCAGCAGCTAAAAGCAAATCGTTAAACACTCTTATAAGTTTCAGTGCCTTAAAACCAGACTGAAATATTTCAGAGATCCCATTAAAATCAAGGTGTGCCTGTAACTGGTTATAAACAACCTTTTCTAAAATTTTTGATAAAAAAGGCAGTTTAGAAATTGGAAAGGACAGAATGATCCAGGTTGCTCTTTTTGTTCAGCGGTTGTACTACAGTGTGTTATAAGGCAGCTGGAACACAGTCGGACATCAAAGATGAATTAATTAATTCCGCAACATATGGTCCGATGGAATTCAATACATCCTTGCAAAGGCGTGGTGGAATGGTGTCAAGGGGACAAAAAGATGGCAGCAGATGCTTAATTTTTTCACTTAGGTTTGAGAGAGAAACTGGTTCAAACTGATGAAAAACAGCTTGCAGTAGAAAAGTAGAAAAGGTGGAGGGGTCTAAAACAGAAGTAGATGGTAAACATCTAATATTTGCAATTTTATCTTTAAAAAAGTTTAAGAAATTGTTCACAGAGTGCAGGTGAAGGTTCAATAACAGCAGAATCAGAAGGATTAATTAAACTATTCAGAGTATTAAAAAGAACACGCGGTTTTTGACAATTATTTGACACAACCTCTGAGAAGTGTTGTGACTTTGGTGATCTAACTGCCCTCTGATACTCCTGGTTGTTTTTGAAGATGTCCAGTGAGGCTTGAAGATTGTCCTTCTTCCACTTTCTCTCAGCCCGCCTGCATGAGCGTCTGAGAGCATTCCTGGTCTCATTTAGCCACGGTTCAGTCATTGGTTTAGAGCGTTTAATCCTCATAGGAGCTACTGAGTCCAGAATATTAGAACATGTAGAGTTGAACAGTTCAAACGGTTCATCCATGTTGAGATTGCCACAATTTGCACTGATAAAGTGCGCAGAGTCATTAAAAGCAACAGAGAAACGAGCGGTAGTTGAAGGGTTGATGGTGCGCACATGCACAGCTTTCAACCTGATTTTTGATACACTTCTAGAGGTTTCGAGATATCGACCCCAAACCAGCTTCCACTGATCAATCCGACAGCTGACAGGCATGTTGAATCTAGCTATTGGGTATGCACATGGATGGTTTGTTGCCTGCCTTGTGCCCATGGCTTCCGGGATAGGCCCCAGATCCCCTGCTAACCAGAGGGATAAGTGGTTTCAGAAAATGGATGCAAGGATGGCTGTGTCTCATCAGATTCTGATCTTTTTTTTGTCATTTTTTTGCCACGTAGGATACCGAGGAATTGGCCTGTTACTTGGCCATGTTGTGTCATTTGCCGCCAAATTCCACCAGCTACCTCTGACCAGATCATGGAAAAGCCAGACAGAGAAATTACCCTGCACTCGTATTCCCTCCCCTTCCATCTCTACATCCTCCCATTAACTTTCATTCATTATTCAGAGGCTTCTCACTCCATGGCCCATGCCAAATAGACCCACACTTTTCATTTTTACTGCAGAGCATTCACATTCCGTTTTCTTCAGAAAATGCACTTTTCTAGTTTAAATGGTGAAAAATGCGCACAGACATAAGGGGACAGTTAGGCAAACTGAAGGTCAGGAAGAGGTCATTGGCTTCAGTTTCTCATTTTTGATATAACGATATGCATGCTTTCAGTGTTCAAATTTTCATTCAGATGGTCTGTTTGGTAAAATGTGGGTATTCTGTTGTCTATACCTAGCAATTTGTTCATTGAGTTTAGACAAAAAGTTCCCTGGTTCATAAGTTTTCTAGGTATCCTAGCTTACAAAAAATGCTGCAGTGGCGAGTTTAGTACTTGAATATTTTTCATTGTGCTCAAAGGAAAAAAATCAGTTTCTTGGTAGGAGAATCACGTGGTTTTAGATGGGTTCACTGTTGCTTGCCTAACCTCCTTTCTAAATAGTAGCTGACATTCAGTACATATCTAACAAAACGCATTGACATCAGTATGGGTCTGTGGTCATGTGAAATGATTTTATCAGCTATCATCCTATGTTTTGCTACATGTCCAGGCAATGATATTGATTTAATGCAATGGCCCAAAAGTCAGGAGTGTTCTTCAGTTATGATGGCAAATGAACACCTTGCACATAGCCTACATTCTAGATCAGAATGCCATTCTTTGGTTTAAATGGCTCACTAGACTCCATTTTGTCAGATCAACCTTAGAAAGCTGGATACTCATATTGCATCTTGGCTGTGTCAAGAGGTGTTTGTATTTCAATGGAACCTTCCAGGTTTCAGTTCCACAATTCCTGAATTGTTCACTTCTTATTATTTGTATTGGCATTGGTTTCAAAAGTCACTCACGTAATCTTGTTTTGTGTATAAATTCTTTGAATGTTGAATCAGAATGACAAATATCTGAGATCTCTTCCAATGTGCACTGGGCTACTTAAGCGTTTTAATGGAGTTCTTGTTAGCAGATGTACACGGGGTAATTGTAGTTCTCACACATGATCAGTCACACCATGCCTGGCGCCCAAAGTTGTGTGTGAGCTCTCTGTTTCCCCTGTTAGCAGTGATACTGAAAAAGGCTAAGGTGAGTTAGTTGCCAAATTCTCCATGGGTATGAATTACACAAGCGCCCTGTGATGGGTGGGCATCCTGTCCTGGGTTATTCCCTGCTTTGTGCCTGCTGCTTCCGAGATAGACTTCAATCTCCTGCGACCCTGCATAGGAGAAGTGGACAGAGAAAATGAATGAATAAATTAGATAAACTTTATTGATCCCAGGGATAAATTCTTTCAGCATACAGCTGTAAGAAATGTAGAGCACAGAAAAAAATACATTAATGGGAAATGGGTAAGGTGCAAATACAGTACACATAGTGCAAATATATTAAAAAGCACACAAACAGAATCCTGATTATGGAATATTCAGTTTTGTTTTGATACATGCAGTTATGTTTGATGGTGACGGACTTGCAGTAGTGAATGACGTAGATCAACAGGTTCATTTGCCAGGAATCTGAGGTGAGATTCAAGCTCTGGTCTCCCAGTCCCGAGCCTATAGAACAGCTACAGCACTCATTTATACAGAATGAACCTTGAAACGAGAAGGTAGAGAAGAAGAAAGAAAGGAAGCAGCGAGGAAAGAAGCGGAACTAAACACTCCCAAGTTAAAAAAAACAAAACCCCAGGGGGTCGAAGGTCAACCAGCATGCTAGCATTATAAGAAATGAGGTCAAGGTCAAAGCCAGAGTTCATCAGTGAGACAGTTCTCCAAGCCGACCTGTGTAGGGCAGCAGATTGAAGGCTGTACCCATGGTGCCATGGCTCATGAATTACGTCAACAAAGTCGCACTTCCATGAGACTGAACCAGGACTCAGATGGCATGCATCCCAGGCACCATCCGGACATATTGGAAGGAAATCAGAGGACATGGGTGGTTAGAACATTTATTGCACATTAATGAACAAGCACAATAGATCAAAATGGCTGGAACAGCAGCACCAGCAGCCATAGTTACGGTGTGTTATGTGTTAAGGTACAGTGAAGCTACAATGAAATAATAGGTCTCCAGTTTAGACCGATTCGGCACCCCAAATATGAGTTGGCAAAAGTTTTCACAGCCCTGTAGCACAGGGCTTTACCACTGACTGTTATGTTGTTTATTTGTAGGATGCCAAGGAAGCCTGTGTTCTGTGATCTGAGTGTACGATGCAGCTTGAAACATGAATCAGTTCCATTAGGCTGATAGGAGCTAGACCTTTGAGTGCCTTCTATGCAGTCCTGAACTTAACAGGAAGGCAGTGCAGGGAACTGAGAGCAGGGGTTTCCATGTACAAACTTCCTACTCATAGTGACAGATTGAGCTGCTGTGTTTTGCATGCGCTGCACAGTGCATTGGGAGCAACAAGTGGAACACCAAAGATAATCTGTCTGGGTGGGTCCCCACCTGACACTCCACTTTGTGTCTCCTCCAGGTTTGGCCAGCAGATGTTGCTGGCCATCTTGTCCTTCTCCCTGTCTTCTGCCCTTCATCCTAGTATACCTAAGTCCCCAGTGTTTTTTCCTTGTCTCCTAGACTGCTGCATAGGTCAGTGGGTTGAGTGTGTGGCTCACAGGCTATTACTCCTCTGGTCTTGCGTTTGCGGCTGGCCAGAAGCAAAATGGAATGTATTTATTGTGTTTCTGTTCCCTAGTGTTCTGTTTTCCCTTTTGAGTTTTCAGTTCTAGGTTTACCCTCCTTGTGTTAATCTGTTCCATTTATTATCCTAGTGTATTCTAGAGTGTTGGTTAATGTTTTCTAGTTTCATTGCCTGTAGTGTTCTCTAGGCCTGTGCTAGTTAATTTCTTCCACCTGTTGCTCGTTGTCCTGCTCCTCCTGACTTGATTAGATTGTGCACACATGCTGCTCGTTACTCCAAGTTCTGTTGGTCATACCTGCCCCTCGTTAGTCATAGTGTTCTGTGTATTTAAGTGCCTGTTCTTCAGTTGGTCATTGTGTATTGTACGGTGTATGTTTTAGGTGTGTACTCTGCGTGGTGGTCATAGTGCCTGTATTTTGTTAATTGTTGGTTTTACCCGTTTGTTTTTTGGCCCCTCGTGGTTCCGTTGTTTTGTAGTTTCCCCTGTTCAGTTCTGTTCAGCCCCCCCAATAACCCCCCTTTTTTGTACCTGAGCCGCAAGTGGGTCGTCACCCTCAATAGTCTGCCTGCACCATGGCACACTGTCGGATCAGTGACATAAGCATAGAAGCATTTCTGAAAGCTTTCTGCTGTCAGGGCTGCAGGTAGCCCTTCTCTGCTCCTAGAAAATGTCGTAAATAATGCGCTTGTTCACTTCGGTTAAGGCACCCCACATGGGCAGAGGGACCAGGTGACACATGTTCTCTGTGGCATGAGGATGAATCGACTGCAGCTAGCAAAATTACACTGTGTTCCTGTGTTCATTCCAACTTATTAGCCGTTTCTTTCCAGGTTCTCGCAGGTCAGCGAACCCCTTCTCTCACCATGTCTGTCATTTAACAGCACTGGCAGTAGCTAGAAGAAATTACATTATCATAAATCATACCTAGAAAATATGAGTACTGCCCTGTACTGAAATGAGTCTGCATTTTGCTCAGTCTGCAAAATCATCTATATGAGTCAGCCAGAGAAACATATGTAACCAGCTGTTTCCAGTCAATAAGTTTGCACATGCACTAAAAATAGTGCACAATGGTAAACATGTTCCAGTTACAAGGAATTTTCCCTTAAGACATTGGGAATGTTTGAGAAACCCCACATGCACACATAGATGATCACCACAGTGGTTTGGAATCGTTACAGTATTCCCCCTGATTCCGATTCTGAATGTTGTGCTGCAGCATCTCTCAAAGACCCCTGGAGTGAGTGGGAATTCTCTAGCACAAATTTTTCTCATTCGATAATTGCAGAAAATTTAAAATTATTTCACAATTAAATTCTAAATTGTATCAAAGGTGTCTTCAGAACGTTGTCCTCAAAGGTAACCCTTCCATCTTGCAATAGCTAATGGCTACCAAGACAATACGGCAAAATATTATTTTACATGAACAATGTAAATCCAACACACGTTTGAAATGGTATTTTTATTATGCTTTTATAATGAAAAGCCAAGAATGACAAATAAAAAAGAAATATTTCTCCAACAAAGTTTCACTTTCAAAAATGGCCAGTCTGCTTAATATGTATAAATTAATAAATAATGATAAAGATGCACAAATAAATAAAAGAAATATAAATATTCAGGTGTTTTGTAACTGCATAATCGTTTGTGTAGAGGCATTTTCAACATACATTGTCATTGACTGCGTTGCCGAACACAGCGAGTACAGTAAATCTTGTGCTGTGATGATGCTGTGTATTGATCTTCATGACAATTATTATTTTTTTCTTAAATAGTTTATCCATGTGTAACCATTGGATAGTAGTAAGTGTGATTACGATGGCGAGGGCTTATTTCTCGCTGGTATCAGCTGACATGTAGCTCAGGATTCTGCTGATGGTGATCGCACGGACTTGGAAACCCTTCAGGATTTGACACATCCGCAGTCGCTCGTCAAAGGTGTGATCTCTGAATTCGGAATTCTGCAAAACATATATAGTGTTTAAAATCTGGTTTAAATGCTCTATTCATTTGTTTGCTTGTTTATTATTATTGTTGTGGTTGCATTTTAGCTATATTGCGATTAAGAAAAAAAACGATGCTTGAATCTGCTGGTAAGTTAAAACGAGCAATTGCCTTACCTTTAAAGTGGGAGGGTTCGTGGGTGAGGCGGAGAAGCAATGCTATTTAAGACAAAACGATTAAAAAAATAAACGTACGGCTCACTTTTATCGGCAACAGTGTGTGCATATATGATAACAGAGGTAGCTGATACTCAAACGTAGTCTGCACTTAAATATATATTGTAATGTTTCGCGATACCGTGAGAGTACGTCTTTAAGTAGAGGTCGGTGTACACACCTCCGTGAGATCGCTGATTGCCCGCACCACGGTGGAGTCCAGGCTGGGGTCCGCGTACTCCAGAAGCAGCGCTTTGTACTGCTCAAGATCCGCAACGACGTTGCGCAGACATTCTTTCTGCGAAAAAACCAAGCATATCCACACGCTTAATTGCCCTACATTTTCTGGGTCGCGGAAACGCTGAATAATAGTCAATCAGACTGACGGGGTTATGTACCTGATCAAAGATGCTGTTCTGAAATCCAGCGCATCCAATCCCCGTCTATGGCATTGTTTGAGAATGGACATGTAGTGTATTAATAAAATAACAAAACATTATAGGCCATAGTACATCACGTGACATTTGTTTATTTTTTTTCATTCATTCATTCATTTGTACATACATACCTGCACTTCGGAAGGCAGACAAGCCGACACGGTGGAAGTTGTAGTGTGCATTTGTATTCGTTGCTCTGAGCAGTTTATTCCTTTGAAAACATTGTCCTGTGCACAGAAAACATAGCCTCATGAAACAACCAAAAGCTCTGTTTAGTTTTAAAATTAACCAGATTTTAATATGCACGGGGGTATAGAAACATATATAAGTCATATGTAGAATGAGTTTTTCCCTCAATGAACCTGAACGACTCAACGCTAATAATCACAACAAGAACATTAATTACGGTTGTGTCACTATGACTAGGAATTACTTACAAGTGTCATAGCCTCCGTGACATTCCACAGCAATGCTCTGGAAAATGTTGCACAATCCCCGTTGTTGCCAGGATTCGGCTTGTCCAGCGCTCCCAAAGGGCTGCTCACAGCCGACTGGCCGCAGAGCAACAGCAGCCAGTGGGTGAACGCTGGTCCGGCGCAAAACCACCAGCCGACAGCAAAGAAATAAAATCGCACAGTTTCGTTGCGGGTACTAATTTAATGGCAATAGCCTATATAATGCACAACAGTATTTAAGACATAATTCAACAGTATGATCTGTATTTTAAATTATTCTAAAGTAGCCTATATTATTTCATAGGCAGACAAAAAGATTCACAATATGCACTTATTTAGCTGCAAAATTCGCTTGCATTTTCCAGTATGAAACACAAAGGCTGTGGTAATGCATCTCCCTTAATATTTCTGTGAAGTTAAAAATACTTACAAAATTTTATGTTTAGCAGCATTTTGTATCTGCGTGGCTTCTGAAATTCGTTTTTTGCCTTTTTGGATCATCTCTGTCTATATATAATGTTTGACCGTTTAGGGGTTTTCCTTACAGCAAAATAATAAAGAGACAGACAACAATTTTTCCCTTGCGTATAGTTTCCTGTTTTGTTCGATACTATTAGAACTAATACGTAGAAACTGGAATTAACGCTGGGCATCGTTTCGATTTTACGGTGTTGGGAGCAGAGTCAGGCGTCCCCTGGTTTGCAAGCCAAAAGGGATATTAATTCTTTGAAAGAAATGGCAAAGTCAGAAGTGACGGTAATAAGTTTAATCAGTACTAGAGAGGAACTTCATGACCGCAATGTGAATGTAAAGTGATTTAATTCTTGCAAGCAAATGTACTCTCTGATTTATTTTTTTATTTTAAATGTATACAGCACCCATATTTAGTCAAAAAAGAAACAGTGTACAAATCAAATGTGGTAATAAACTTAAAGTCAGTTATTCTATGAAGTACATATGCAATCTGCAACCAGTGATGCAAAGTCGTACCCAGGAAAGCTGGATGCATACAGGATAGAGTACAAATCCAGCAGACACTTTGATTTATCTGCAGGCATAAGAAGTTGATTTAAGGGAAACCAGGCCACTGGCATTAACAAGGCCAGATTTAGGTCTTTTTGAGGTCCTCCACCAACCTCACCCAGCCCCAGAATATCATCTCTTTCTTAGTCTCCTCCATGCAAAATCATCTACCAGATAATCAAAATCTAGCTGTATCACATGGTTAGATTCTATTGATAAAAGTGTTCAAAACACGTAGTCAGGCCTAGGGACCCAGGGAAATTTACAGTGTAGCTGCCAAGTGGCCCTTGCGGGTGAATCATGCTTTAAGCACCAGGAGACTAGGGGCCCAAGTGTAAACTCAATCTTAAAACACCAATGGGCTTGGGGGCCCCCACACTCTTAGTGCTGTAGGGTTCAGGGGCCCTAGTGGTCAACATTTGTTTAAACACCTAGGGATCTGGGGGCCCTCACATTGTAAGTACTGTATGGTCTGGGGGGCCCTAGTGGTGAGCTCACACTATAACCACCCATGGGCATAGTGGTCAACATCTGGCCCCACTGGCTGAGTGTTTAATCCAGCATTGGGTATTAAATTGACTTATTCCCATGATTGCTGGTTTAAATCTTAGCTGAGGTTTTAATCTAGTTAATTAACTAAATTTAACTAAGATTACATACACAATGTGTGTGAAAGAACAAATGCTTCTAACAATCAACAATTAAGAAAAAATCTACCATGATTTTGAATTGGGGAAAAAAAAAAAACTACATTAATAATAGTGGGCTTGGGAACAAGGACTTTGTTGTCCGAAATGGCTTTTTTTGTCATTTGATGGTGATTTCAAGGAGTAAAATGTGTATTGGTATTATACCAAAACTGTGTGTTTTCTGTTGATTCCTGTTCCATGGCAGTGACAGGGGTGACATGAGGGCTGGTAGGTGATGCTGTTAGCTCATGCCTCCCGGGTCTGGGCACTGCATGGGTCTCTCTCAGGTACTCATTCTTCCACAAATTGCAGCTTATACATTGCCTATAATGAGTGTGCGTGTATATGGCCTAAAATCCAGGCTATTTCTGGATGTTTCCCTGGCTTGTGTTCATCCATCCCTGCATCCATCCAAGAAATTAACGCTAATATAGTATCAAGTTCCATATTTCAGTGCATTTCTTTCAGATAACAAAAGACACACGGCACTTAAAACCAGAATGTAAAAATTATACTTGTTCACATTACTCTTGAATTGTCACCATTTTATCATGCACTTTCAGATAACCTCAGATGGCCTTATATTAATACGGAAATTAGCTTGTAAATGCTGGCAAATACTTAGGTGCCAAAAAACTTTCGTTGCTTGTAATTTCTTTTACTTACATGCTTTGGCCTCTTAATCCCAAAAAATGCGCACAATTATTATTATCATTATCATTATTATTATCACACATACAATATTATACTGTAATACTTCAATATACTATACAAAATGTTATGTAAATATAATGTAAACTGGATTATGTGAGAACCAGTGTAAACACCCATACGGATATCCATCCATCCATCCTTCCACCTTATAACCTTTTCTCCTGGGGGGGGGGGGCTTGAGCCAGTCTCACACAGCACAGGCTACAAGGCTGGAGTACACTCCAAGTCTCCAACTTGAAAGTGGGGTGACTTCAGCTATACACACTGTTGGGAAGGTTATCTGTGATCTATAACAGGTTACACATTATGTGTTACCCTGTCAAAACTATTTTGATTGCTTCATCAAAGTAATGTAACGTATTACATTTGATTGCTTTTTAATTACTTTTCTAAAAAATGTTATAAACTGGGCAACAAGGGTGAAAATTTGTCCCAATGGCTTTGCTGACCCATTTTATCCAGGAATAAGCCAAAAGAAGGTACTACTGCAAGGGGAAAAGATGGACAGCAACAAAATGAATGTTATATGTTATATTCTGCATAAAAACTTTAACAAAAAGAATATATTCAGATGTTGCCCCTTCGTAATAATAACCAACATTTTTATTAGTAACTGTAATTTAGTTGCATATCTTTTCACAATTACTTTTGTTTTGTAATTTAATTATGCAATGCCGATACATGTAACTAGTTGTGCCCTAACACTGCTGTATGATTTGTTTCAGCCTTACGGCCTTGATTCAAATATTGGAGACCAGCCAAATTTCAGCCCAAAAAACAAAAGCTGTATTTGCATAGCAAATAAGTCAGCTGAACTACTTATAGAAACAAAAGCAGAATCTTGGTAAAATGGCAGGAATTTGTCATGAATATTCCATCTTCCATCTTATCTAGAAATTTGTAATTAATAGTTAAAGTCATCTGGAATTTCCACCTTAATTAAAACACAGCACGTCAACAAATGCTGCGTTGGCTTTTGGGGGGCTCGTCGATGGGCGGGGCCTGAAGCCAGCGAGCGAGAGCCTTTTCGTTGTGCCGCAAAAGCCACTATGACAATTCGCACTTCCTCAAGATCCACTATGCTCCACCTTCCCATTTAGAGGAAACTCGCTTGTTTCTGTGAAGCGAACGGGCTTGAGAGAGTAAGCCAGTCTCATCACAGGCATCACAGGGACAGCCCAGTCTGGCTGCAGCTCTTACTGGAAATGGCGCCTTTTCTCTCCATGGCTCTTATTTAAAGTCACCAACCTACTTTCCCGGGGGGGGATCACAATGTACTGCCATTCACCATCTCAGCAAAGTAAAATGAAACAGAAAGAATTACACTACACTTTGATGACTCCGCTAGACTGATGTGTTTGGGGGAAAAAATCAAGTAAGGAGTGAACAAGTTAATCATTACGCTACCTTACAAAATGTCAAAGCCAGGGATATTTCTGAAGAGCGTCATTGTGCAGGATATCTACAGTACCTGTACATGGAATATTCATATTACCTGTGCTCAGTGGCTTCAGAAGGAGTTTGACATTGTGGGTGCGGTCGGGAGAACTGAAAATAATTTTAGAATAATAAAGATTTCAGAATTTTAAATAAATACAATACCAGAACTCTAAAGGGTACAGTTTCACAAAAATATAACAAAAAAATAACTGTTCCATATGATAGAATGTTTGACACAGGACTAGAATCTTCATTAGATACAGTTTATTATTACTATTAGTGATCCTTATTTCTGAGGGGAGGCTGTCTTCACTGGGGCACTGGGGTCCTGCTGCAGGGGTCCACGAGTAACGTTTGCGTGGGATCCTCCCTGACGTCATGCTCTCACGCTCCGTCATACTCATGTGAGTGCCATCACGCAGGAAGTGAAAGTGCCATGTCCATAGGTGACATAGGTCCCGAAACCCCACCCCGCATCCGTCCACCGTCATTCTGAAACGTACGGCGAGAGAATGAGAGACACTTGGGTGGTATCTAATTTTACGTCCTATCATTTCACTATGGCATACGGTATTCCCACGCTATTTTAAAAGCTATTCGGCTGTATGGAACTTTTGCCAATAAACTGTACAGCGTGAAAGTCTTTCCCCCGAGATACAGTTTTCTGGGAAGGAAAAGGCAGTATGCCCTGTTACCCTAACACCCCCAAGTTTTCGTAGTAGTTCTACTAATTAATACATTTTTGGTTTGCAAACATGAAAAAAAAACATTTCTCAAGTACAAATGTGTAAGCCAAATGTTTGGTAAAAGTGGTATAAGTGGGTTAAAGCACTCAAAGCCATCAAAAGACATTAAAACTATAAAGTAACATATGGATTTAAATGCTGACCAAAATAGTATTTAAAAAAAAAATGGGGGGGGTGGGGGCACTCTGTGGCTTGGGACTCAGAAGGTTGCAGGTTCAGTCCCCTGGGTCAGTAAAGACCAGCTTCTCAGTTGGTTGCACCAGCACAGGTTTGCACCCTACTTTTTGGTGCAGCCTAGTATTAATCAATGACCTTGCATACTGAAGAACAGTTGTCCTAATTTGCTTACCATGGTTTTTGTATTGATGAAAGACTGACAGTGACTGAAGACTTGATAAACCCAATCAGCAGCAGATCCCCGCGAATGTGACAAAGACGTGCGATGTACTCTAGCCAAGGCATTTAATATGCAGTTACATGAGCAAATATTATGTATTACTAATATTTATATACTATATGATTTATGCGACCCAAAGTTTCTGCGATCAATCGGCAAGCTCCAAAAATATTCCCAGTTAAACCCCTATCCCGTGTTTGGGGTCAGTTTGACCCCAGAGCATCATTAAACGGTAGGTAAATTTCACATGGGGAAATTATCACGGGAAAAGGGTTAACTGATCACAGCAAATGTCAAATGCACGAATGT
>JAODKL010000044.1:16749729-16769105 GCA_026780765.1 Petrocephalus schoutedeni | reverse complement strand
GCCACCAAGATAAGCAGAGACCCCACCCACCCAGCCCATGGATTGTTCAGCCCCGTTGCCCTCAAGCAGAACTTTCTTCCCACAGGCCATCAGATTACTCAACTCCATCTAACAAACATGCTGACCTGTTGGGACCATTGGGACAGCTGAATTCATGAACACACAGATTGTTTAAATCCACATGACAGGAGCCATATCTCCTAAAATGATACTGTTTCTGTGCATTACTTAATGTTTCTTTCACTGTGCAATATTTCCTCATTGTACAATATTCTTCAGGTATGTGAACTCCCTTCCATCTTGCCTATGGCGTTTGTTTATGTTGATATGATGTTTATGTAATTTAAGGGTATTTGTATGTAAGTTATTATTTGCTTATTGAATTATTATTGGCAAAAATGAATTTATTGAAGAAAATATTTTTAAATGCTTCTAGAAAGACGTTAAGGTGCTGTTTAACTGACTTATGTATCTTTAAACTATTGTATTATTTATTGTGTTTTATTTTATGAACTGTTAATGTTATTTATATAACTATTGAGGGTACAGTGTATCACTTGGTTGTTAGTCGATGGTGAGCCCTGCTAAGGAAAGTGACAGAGACCCGTCACCCAGGATGTGTCTTTTTTTAACTTTTATTATTCTGAATAGCAGAAGGAGTCTGACTCTTCATCTGTTCCTTAAACACACAACGCAGAAACTATTTAGTTTGAGTCAATCAGGGCTGTTAGACACGCGGGCTACATAGTCATCATGACAATACCACGCTGTTTGAAACACACCGGCTGACGCATTGCATATTTTCATCGGTACGACTAAAATAGGTATAGCTAGATTGCAATTTAAAGGTGTGGTTTGGAGGAAATCAACACCATGTTGCGCCTCTTCATTCATTGATGTTGTTCCTGTTGTGCAATATATTAAAAACATACAATACACCTATCTCATACACTCATCTGTAGATTAGAAAAGTTTGTTATCCAACAGGAACACTCAGCTCATAACAATCAATGCCGGACAACTAATAGTTTTGGATGAAAATAAAACACCATACCTACGTCCGACGTGCTGCCCAGCATCTGGGGGGTTTATGTGTTTTGGTTTAACTTTTTTCTCTAGTCCGTCTCGTGCGTCTCGCGTGGCTTGCACGAGCATCGGTCCTGCGCACTGAGGCTGCCGGGCCGCCATCACCTCGAGCAGCAAAACAAGAGCCGAACCAGGGACTGGCGGCGGCGGCCAGCGGAGCGACGACGCCGAGCCGGAGAGAGGCACGCAGACCCGCAGGGAAGGTCTAGGGGGAAGCCGAGCCACCCTCTTTCCCCCTCCCCCTCACCCACCCGCTTTCCTGTACCCCGACTACGGTGGAGAAACCGAAAGGCGAAAACATGTCCAACCTTAGTAAAGGCGGCACCAAGAAGGACACCAAGATGAGGATACGGGCCTTTCCTGTGAGTGCTCGGCGGGGATGGGCGCTCCGAAACGGGCTAGCCTGCGCACTCGAGCACCGGGGATGTGAACAGGCCCCTTGATAACGACCGGGCCGGGGGTGTAGTAAATGAAAGCGAGAAAATTCACATTTGTTTAGACATGGAATACCTTTGCGTTACGTGCAAAAAGTAATTAATATAACTACTTTTCCACTTTCTGTAGGTATGAGCTGTTCAGTTTTAGCCTCATACTGAGAGCCATGTTACCCCTTTTTTTATGTTACTGCTAATTGATGGCTGTGTCACTGCACAGACCATGTAATCTGACAAATGCATGCGATTAAATTAATTATCTACTGATCTTATTTACATAGATTATGATTTGACTTTAGCTTGTTTGTCGACTAGCTTGTTAGCTAACGTTGAATCTGTGTGGCAGATAAAAACGAATGTTATCTTCGTTTCTGAATCTAAGGACAGCGAATTACTAACCTAACTTAAATAATTTGGTTATTAATAAGTAAAGATTCAAATCACGCAGGCTCCTTCCGTCTGTTTGCTGGGTGTTTATTTCAATTCAAAACTGCGTTTGCAAAATGGTTGTCGCAGTGGCTGAACAAAGTCAGTAACTGAAGTGAGGATCCTACAAGACAAAATGCATGTCAAGCCTTTTAATCATCGCCTTTAATGTCTTCTGATTAAGCTGGTTTTGTCTGGTAAACGATTTATTTAGCCCGTGTGCTATATTACTATGTCAGTGTTGCATAGCTTGACTTTCTTGCTTGTTGTGCATTACCATGTCCAGCATGCTGATTATAGATATTGCAGTGGATCGTTGTCTGGCAAAACATTTTAAAGTATATATTTATATGCCTGTCCTAGCTTGGTTAATTACCGATTGTCTTTGGAGGTTTGCTGGTATGTTTGAGTGTGTCTTCATTTATATAGGCTTGCAAAATCAATTAGATTTTTAGATTCATCTGGAGGTTTCAGAAAATTATAGTATTGTATGGCATAAGAACAAGTTTTGTAACTTTGAAGATGTAAAATGTTCTCTTAATTTATGTGAAATTAAATGTGTGGCACATATGCACCTGCTCTCATGATAAGTCAGCAAGGGGCAGAGTGCCAGGTGCCCCCCCCCCCCCATGCCAGTCAGCTTGTAATATGGAGTGCACACTAATAATAGTAATAATAATAATAGAAGTGATATTAGTTATATTTAATTGGGATAAAACATTTTAAAAACCCATGTATGCCAACAGTAGGTGAAAGAATGAGTACAGCTAGCTAGTGATAAACGTAAGAGAATTGAAAGAATATGATGGTAGTAGCTAATGCAGTAATATAGAGATGCATGCAGGTATTACAGGCACTGCAGCCAGTTTGCTCAGCCTCAGTGGCAGATGGTCACTTAACTGCTCTCCTCTTCACTCTGAAGACAGGGGTGGACATGGGTACATTTGCTCTGTTGCCACTTTTCATGGAAGCGTGTGAACAGACACTTTAGCAGAGCTGGAAGAGTATTCCTAGAAGCTCAGCAGTTTGTTCTTTAATTAAACATCTTAGCTTGTGGTTACTTTTGACTAACATTCCTAGTTTACTGGATGGTGTGCTGGAAATGTATCAGATTGCTATATTTTAGCCTCTTTAAAATATCTCATCATTATTGGGTCAAGCATGATGGGAAGCAGTTATGTAATTGTGGCCTACAGACAATCATTGTTGGAGTAATGTGATACTGAATGAGTATCTTGTATGTCGTGTTTTTCTGGTTGTCAGTACTTTTATGTTCATCCTTCACGCCACCCAGTGTACAAAGCTTGTACAAAGCTCTGCGGTCTTGTTATGGATAAGCATGCAACTGCCAATGAGTATGCATTATATTAAGGTGGAGTCGGGCAGGAACTGCAAGGTAATTCCAAAGAAATGGCAGCTTGGATCTTGCATGCTTTACTAGAAGGAAGTCAATACATTAGCATATTGTGGCAATAGCCAGCAATAACTACATAGCTAACTTATCTTCAAGTGAATTTGTAGTGTTATTTTTCCTCATGTAAGATGAGCTATGTAGACTGTGTTTTGATTGATGGTCTACTGATTAATATTGTCTTCTGGGACCTGTGCCTGGCTTGGGGTTTCCAGAAATGACACTTATTGGCTTCTAGGATCTGTTAGACCTCATGTTGTCATATTCTTGCTAAAACAAGCCGCAGCATTCTTTAATTAAAACAAAAAACTTCTTGATTTTCTGAGAAGAGCACAAAAATGTTATTTCTCGCATGTAATTGGAGCAATACTTGTACATTTATGTAAGAGTAAAGATCTGGTGCATTGTGGCATGCCTGAACTTCAGCTTATAAGACAAAGGAATAACATTAAATGAACTAGCAATACTCAGAGGGTTTTAAATGAACATATTTGCCTAAGATAAAAAGGAACACACTTAAAACAATTAAAATTCTTTACTTTATAAATGTGCTTCAGTAGAAAAGGAATTAATGAGCACAAAACATAGTATGTTTGTCAATTACATCTTGCAATAAAGGCAGTTATACACAGATCCCATTTTTCTAAAATGCCAGCAGCATGTTAGGTCATGATAGAGGAACAACGAGGGGGTTTATCGTTATGCTGGAATGTGAATGCAGGGAACTCTGCAGCTCGCCCATTATATGAAATTATTTAATTAGCTTAAAATCAGATCTTTTCCGTACAGCGCGTAGTGTACATTAGTCATGCTCAGTAACTGCAGTATTGTAGCTACATATCAGGTTGAGGTTAAGCATTCATTTTTTTCTTTTGAGTATTAGTATCGAGTGGTGCATTGCAAGTTAACTGAGTGTTCAGCAAGTAGGGTACAATGTGCAAAAATTAAGGTCGATTTTATATAAAGAATTGTCACTCAGCTGCTTATAAACAAAAACAAGGATAATTTGTGAGAACAGTTTTTCACCTTTTTTAATTGTCTTCTACCAAACCAAAGTCAAGAATATATAATGTCATACCGTCACTGACAAATATCCTAAACCGTGATGATTTAGTAATTGAAACTCTTCATTTGATTTTACTCAGACCATGAGTTATTCTCTTTCTGTCAAGAAATTCTTGACACGTTGAACTGGCAGTATGTTTTTGTTTAAAATTTTCAATAACTTTTTTCGCATCTAAAAGTTAATCTGAATTTTTTTTTGGCCCTTGTGCCAAAAACCTGAGTACCTGCTGCAGGGGTCCCGCGTATCTCATGGAGAGCAAGAAGAGATATGTGAAGATCATGGAATTCCTGTGTACCTGTACTTGAAGAAATAGAAAATAAAAGTATCTTCCTAGTAGGTCTGCGTGATGTGCAACGTTAAAATTGACTTTGCATGTTATGCACATGCAAATGTCACATTGCCTGGACCGTGAGGGTCAGCTTGGTTGAGATTAGGTTTGGGCGGTACCAGATTTTTCATACTGTCGTATCATCCAAACATTATACTTCAGTATACGGTATTTTCAAAATACTCTACTCTGGGATCTTGGAGACAAAATTCCCCATGATAAGATTCGCCGAACGCAAGTCATTAATAAGTTTCGCTAAAACATTTTGCTCTGCCATTGGAAACACAATTTACTAGGCTAAGTTTTAATGATTGTTCATTTTCAAGATTACATTGATTTATTGACATAAATCAATACATAGTTTGCCACTGCTTTTGCCTGAGGGTCTACATGCACTCCAAGCCGATAGTAATCCTTTTCATCTTTACTGTTGTACTTGCTCATAGACAGCGTAGCAAATTTGTGAGATATTTCACAAAAATGAGTGAGGAGGAGAAAAGCCAACAAGAGCTGGTCCCCAAAAGACATTCACCTTCCGCTGTATGGAAGTATTTTGGGCTCCATACGGACGATACTGAGCAAAACCAAACGATTTCTCAGCACTGCTTTGTGTTTGATGGCACAACTCGCTACAATACTGCCAACTTATTTGTGCAGATTTTCAACTTTTTTGCTTTATAAATATTGCAATATTTAACAGAAAAATTCACTTTGCAATATTTGAAAATTTCCCATGTTATTTAGCCCTACTTACTACTATTATCACAGCTTTGGAAGACCCTAGAGGTAATGGAACATCAATATCTCTTAGTCTGTGCATGTTTAAAGTTGTCTTTTTTTTTTTTTTTTGGTATCATGGGTAATAAAGCTGGCAGGTCAGGCTTTCATGCACTACTAAAGCAGATTGATGATTTTTACAGTATTGCGTCAGTTCAGTTATATTCAGAGGCACCTTAACACATTTGTTTCCTTTTACTAGAGATTGCATCAAGATTGTAACTTTATTTTATGTATCCTATTTTAAAAAAACAATTGATCACCACTGGTAAACTGAATATTGGTGGTTTGGGTCCCACTCCTGCTCTACTTCTTGCAACCTTGAGTAAAACCTGAGTCACCTCGGTAAATCATCCACATTGAATAGACACTTGACCTCCCTCAAAAATATATATGGCATTTACATCTCATCTTTACGCATTCCAGATGACAATGGATGAAAAGTATGTGAACAACATTTGGGACCTTCTGAAGAACGCCATTCAGGAGATCCAGCGGAAGAACAACAGTGGCCTGAGCTTCGAGGAGCTGTACAGGAATGCCTACACCATGGTGCTTCACAAGCATGGAGAGAAGCTCTACACGGGTCTCCGGGAGGTCGTCACAGAGCATCTAATTAACAAAGTAGGAAACTTCCCACAATACACCACAGGAATATTATGCTCTTAATAGGCCATTAGGGGCTGGTACACATTTTTGATATGTCAGTTTACTGCTTTTGTTTTAGGTTATTGCTTCTTTTGTACAAAGCTTGATTAGACAGTCTCTAGCAGTCAGCATGTGTTTAGACCTTGGGGAACTTTTTTTTTAATATCTCCTCATATCTCTGAGCTGCCGTGGGACAGAGGAGAGCGGACCCAGATATGCAGAAGCAGGCGAACTTTATTTGTTTTGACAAGCGAGGTGCTGTCGCTGCCCTACTCTAGTAGAATGGTCGGGGACGGAGCGAGGGGTCGAAAGCCAGGGAAGTCAGTCCTGCAGACAGGCACGGGGCGATGATACGGGAGTGGGAGCAGGAGCCTCTCCTCTTTATAGCTCCCGTGATTAGGGCTGATCAGGTGCACCCGCCGGGTCCCGGCCTGGGGGCGTGACAATCACTTCACTGGGTATTTATTATGCATGTTTCCTTGTAGGTACGGGAAGATGTACTGAACTCCCTAAATAACAATTTTTTGCAAACATTGAATCAAGCTTGGAATGATCACCAGACAGCCATGGTCATGATCAGAGACATTCTCATGTACATGGTAAGTATCTGGCTTTTATTGACGGGTTCTTGATGAACTATTTTCATTTGATATCAATCAGTGCTTTGGCATTTGAATCCATAACCATCTGTTTGCAGGTGCTTTTCAATAATATACCCCTTGCAAAAGTGTATGCATAAGTTGTCTTTATTATGCTATTAAACTTACTTGATTATTAAAAAGCATCAATTCTTTTAAAAAAATGGGGCAGTGGTGGCCTAATGGTTATGGAAGTGCTCTTGTGATCAAAAGGTTGCTGGTTTGATTCCATGACCAGCACCCTTCCCCTAGCACTGCTCTCCAGGGGCTGGATAGCTGCCCACTGCTATGTCACAATGTCACATATGGGTTAAATGCAGAGGACATGTTTCGTTGCTGTGCATTGTGTGCTGTGTTATGTCAACAATGACCAGTGGTCACTTCACTTAAAATTTTCATTCTCGATTTCTCGGCAATATGGTGGAGAGAAGACGGTGCATAGCTGATGAAGGTGAAAACAGAGTGAAACCATGATTTTTATGGAAGCACTTCATGTTAAAAGTGAATGAATATGCAGTCTGTCAGTATTGCAGAGCATTACTTAAATGTCACCACAGCTTGAATGCAATACGAATACATCTTAAAGAATACATTTGGGTTTTGTAGACTCACCCAATAAAGAGCGGTTAGCCATAGATATGTGCCATTTATCCTCTTTGAGTAGCCTAGCCTGTCTTTCTCATCATTTTGCCTTTAAATCATTTTGCTTAATTTACTTTCTACGATTCCTCTATGCCAAAATAATTGCTGCTAAAAAAAGGTTAGTCCTGTTGCTTAGCTATTTTCAATATGGTACATACAATCCGTGTAATGTTTTTTGTGAACATACTATGTGTTTTCAGTAGGGATGAATGGAAGTTTGGCGATATTTTAAGAGATTTAAATGAACTATATAGTCAAGAAGAACTTTTCTGCCAAGAAAGTCTGTCAAATAAGCAGTGCTCACAAATCATGTGCCTTTGCTCAGTATTGTTTCTATCAGATATAAAATATTTCCATACAACGGAAGACTTTTTGTGCCCAGCTCTAATTTGCTTTTTTTCCCCTTTGCTCGTTTTAATCTCTCACAAACGTGCCCCCACAGTCTATGACTGAGTCTAACGGCAATTACGAGGATGATTGTCTCGGAGAGCAAATGCAGAGCGCAAGCAGATAGACAGATTTTTTTTTAAACATGTACAAGATAATGTTGAAAAAGAACCATATAAGAATTGTAGAATTCCAAGGCTTGCTAAATTCTTTCCTTTGATCAAAAATGTTTCCCTGCAACGTATTTGAACTCGGCAGACTGTTGCGGTTCCTGTGGTAGTGGCAGTTGCATGTGCGTGAAATGCCATGTCAGTATTAACATCACACATTGTGCAGGCCTAGTACTGAGGGCGCTGCATTGCCGCAGCGGATAGTGCTGTTGCTGCCTATCGTGTCTTTGGAGTTTGCATGTTCGCGGCTTTTCGGCAGATTCTCCAGTTTGCTTCCACTGTCCAGAAACATGTGACTTAAATAAACTGGAGTGCAATTACTGAGTCCATGGTTCTAATTTGATGGTTAGCGTTAGCAGTGTATGTAATGGTGTGATTTCCTTAAGAACCAGACAGGTTTCAGAAATGGGGAACTATGGTACCAGTGTCACTAGTCTGCACTACTAAACTCAGATACTTGTAAAATGTGGGTCTGTCTTCTTATACATGCAGCACAAATAAACAGAAATCGCTGTGCTTCATATATGGTAAATCTGTGTGTGTCATCGTGCCAAAAATGTCTCCAGATAAGCCACAAAATGTAGACATTATTCAAGAATTCCATTCTGCTGCACTAGTAGCACCTTCCTTCCCGTTTTCTTCACGTCACAATCATATTACTTGAAAAGAGTGAAATGAAGGAAGTTTATGAATAATAGCTGAAATACATAAAACTGATATAAAAATCACAAAAAACATAACCTTAATGTATACGGAATAGTGATTTCTTATGACGTCGTTCGAACATTCAGTGGTGTTACTGACATATGAGATGTAAATTTTTTTTATTAAAAAGACTTTTGTCTAAAACTTCTTTTAAAATGAACACTGAATCCATACTAGGTGATCATTGACTTTTATAATGAATTAAGCTGCAGAAATGTTTATTTATTAGTCTTTCTCAGGCATTTTTAAGGCATTATTTTTAGGTTATGTGAAAAACCTGCTTACGACTGGGCTCTCAGGACCGGTTAATGACGTAAGGCGGGCTGTGACTCTACAGGACTTTTGCCATTTTTACTTTTCTTGATTGAATTCACAAATTTTTATTTGAGTAGTGAGGACCGGCCTCCATTTTTTTGTGGATTTGCAATATTTGCACAGTACTTTGCTCTCTCACACACCCATATGCAAACACACACTCAGGCATGCTCACACACACATGCAAACACACACACACACTCAGGCATGCTCACACACACACATATGCAAACGCACACACACTCAGGCATGCTCACACACACACATGCAAACCCACACACACTCGTATGCAAATACACACACATGCCCAGTGACTCACTCACTTACACTCTCACTGTCTCTCACGCACACATTAGGTATCTATATCTTTGTGGGGACTCTCAATTCATTTTTAAGAGCATAACCCTAATCCCAGCTTTGACAATCTTAATATACCTGGAAAGTCTGCTTTAACCTTCACTACATCAGAAACTGAGGTGTAAATTTGTTTTACTTCTACTAAAAAAACATTTTAAAAATTGTATCTCTGTAGCCGAAGCGAGAATTGTCATACATACAGCAAACATGCAAATCTGCAAACTTTGGACAATTATCTAAGGTCCACAGATTCATCATTTCTAGTAAGCAGAAAAATCCTGACTTTTGATGAGAGTGAAGTCTGCTTGGCCTGCTAGGCCAAGATATGGAACACCTAGGTTTGTGGGACCCGTTGTGCTATTTGTGATCTATACTAGAGAGTGTTCTGTCTTAATAAATGTTATTCCATGCATGTAATCAGAGCAATACTCGTACACGTCAATAAGAGTAGAGGCCAGGTACATTGTGGCCTGCATACTTGCCTACCATCCCTGGGCTTCAACTTGCAAGACAAAGGAGTAAAAAAAAGTCGGAAAAGTCCCCCAAAACACTTTGCAGACTTTGTTACACTTTAGGTACACTCCAGGTATACTTTAGGTGTTTTTATGAGAGATGGATTATAAACTATTATTGTGTAGTTTCAGTGATTCAGAATTCATGCACATCTTTGAATAATAATGTTTCTTTTGTTTGAAAGCTGGTAAAGTATTCTTTCTTCCTAATCAAGTGGGAAAAAAATCATCCCTTCCCCACATGCCTTTTTTGAAAGTCAAAAATAGCTTTTTTAAAAAATAACTTGTATGCTTTTTGGGGTGTTCTCTCACGAGAGGGACCATGTACTAGTAATAAAAAAAGCGCAATGTTAGAGAGAAATTAGGCTTATGCAGAAGTTGATGGAAAAGTACAGTTTTTGAGCTTCCAATGAGCTGTAGCTGAGCCATGTAACTGTAATAATAAAAGTTACAGCTCATAAGAACTGAATTACCGTATTTTTTGTACCATAAGATGCACTTTTTCCCCCCCAGAAGTGGGGAGAAAAAGTCACTGCGTCTTATGGACCGAATATTGCTCTGCTCACATGCTTTAAAGAAGAAGATATGCAGTAAAGTGCTGGTTCCTATGCTAGGGCTAACCCACCTTTTATTTGCATGCATATTCTGTTTCATTCATAATTCTAAGGCCATTTCCTCCTCCCGGTCCTTCCTCCTCCCAGTGCTCGGCAGGGAGAAGCGGTTACAGCTTTAACCCTTTTCCTGTGATAATTTCCCCATGTGAAATTTGCCTACCGTTTAATGATGCTCTGGGGTCAGATTGACCCCAAACACGGGATAGGGGTTAAGTGTACTGTGCTGTTACCTTATTACATGGCAGTGCCATGCACGTAAGGACCGTGGCACATGACATCGGTTTGACTGTCCTGTAGTGGAATGTGACAGTGCCATGCGCTGCATGACAGTAGCGTGATGGAGCTCCACTCGCGATGCAAAGTATAGGTGCTCTTTAAAAAAAAAAAAAATGTATAAAACTTATGTATAGATGAGAGGTGGTCTATGGGATATTGTAGTTTACTATTTGGTTCAGAATCTTTTTTTTATTCATTTCCCTCCTCTAAAACTAGGTGCGTCTTATGGTCCAAGAAATACGGTATCCTTTTTGCTACCAGTGGTGTAAAAAGGTGCTGTATCTCAAAGGGGATTAAAAGCTCTGTTTGGTATGTGTAATTCGCATGCCAAATTTCATCAAATCAAAAATGGTTACCAAAAACTTTCTATGGAATTTTGAATTAAAATTGAATTACCCATAATAATAATATATTAAATGATGTTATAATGTTACTGTTTGTTGTTCAATTAGTCTGTAGACTTTGTTATTCTGTAGACGTCAGATTAAGCCTCGGCTGACTTATTCCTCTTCACCACCTCCCTCTGTGAATCACTAGGACCGGGTCTACGTCCAGCAGAACAACGTGGAGAACGTGTACAACCTGGGCCTCATCATCTTCCGGGACCAGGTGGTGCGTTACGGCTGCATCCGAGATCACTTACGGCAGACACTGCTGGACATGATCGCGCGTGAGAGGAAGGGCGAGGTGGTGGACAGGGGAGCCGTCCGCAATGCCTGCCAGATGCTGATGATTCTAGGGCTGGAAGGGAGAGCCGTCTATGAAGAGGACTTTGAGGCACCATTTTTAGAAATGTCTGCTGAATTTTTCCAGGTAACCATGTGATTTTATCATAGTTACAGATTTTTTTTTATAACTTTTATACATTTTATTACATATCCACAGATGTCTGTTCAGTTTAGTTGACATTGACCCATTTTTGTCTACGTCTTAGATGGAGAGTCAAAAGTTTTTAGCAGAAAATAGTGCCAGCGTCTACATCAAGAAGGTCGAGGCCCGAATCAATGAAGAAATCGAGCGAGTGATGCACTGCCTGGATAAATCGACAGAGGAGCCCATCATCAAGGTGGTGGAGAGAGAGCTCATTTCTAAGCACATGAAGACTATTGTGGAGATGGAGAACTCCGGGCTTGTTCACATGCTGAAAAACGGGAAGACGGAAGGTAGCTAAGCTTTCTTCAGTGACCTGTTTCAAGATTCTGGCCAAAATCACCCTATGCTATTGATTATTGGAAAGTTGTAAATGCCTCTTCATTCTGTGATGCAGATCTAGTTACCATAGGCTATGTTTTTATTACCAGTAAGCTGCTGTGTTGTGTGCCTCAGTCTCTTAATCGATCTGAAACAAAGGGCTCTTTTCCACCGCACGAAGTTTGGTACTTTCGCTTTTCCATTGACTTCCGGTCGAGTACCAGTACCAAAAAGTCAAGTACTGAAAGTGCCAAACCAGTTGGGGTACTTCTTTTGTACTTTCGGTATTTTGGGGCGTAACTTGCATCACTTTCGCTGTGATTGGTTATACAAATAGCCCGATTCTGAAACACAGTGCGATCGCCGTCTTGACAAACGTACGAACTCAGACAACAGCAATAAACAAAGTAAAAAATAATTGCGATCTGGTCAGAAGAACAGATCTGTACAATAAGATTTGGATGGTATAGCAAGAAATTTAAAATATTTTATTTAATATACTACTGCTGCACGGTATTGGAGAGCCTCCAGATATAGCCATGTGATTTTGTTGTAATAAATATTAGGGTATTTATAAGTCAGTTAACATAAAATTGAAAAATTAGTTAACAAATCTCTCACAAACCTGTCTAGGAGTGATTTAAATAGCAAGGGTGAGAATGATTGATTGTCTCAGAGATAGCATGCAACGCCCAAGCAAAAGCTGCGGAGGTAAAACATATATTGGATATAAATATAATATATGCAAGGAATAATCATTAAAGTGGCAAAGTTAGCTAAGCTTTTTCCCTATGCCAAAGTAAAAATGTTTAGCAGAACATTAACGCCCTGCGCCGTCCATAATGTCTGTATGAAAATGAAAGTAAGAAAAACTATGATCCTAATGTAACTCACTAGCGATGTAAGAACTGCATATGCATAACTTGCGATGTTAGATTTCATATCCAACATCATCCAGCTATATACTACAGCCATTTTTCGAATTCAGTACAAAATGCCCCGCCTCACGTTGTGCTTTTACTCAGCGCCGGTACCAGTTTTTACAGCAGTGGAAAACCAACACAAAAGAAGTACTGAACTGGTGATGTCATTAATGGGCGGTTACTGATGATGTCATTTGGCGCCGGTACCAGCCAGTGGAAAACCTACACAAAGGAAGTACCGAAAGTACGGTACTTGTTGCGGTGGAAAAACCCCCAAAATAGCTAAAGAATTCTCCTTATATCACTTTCCATGTGACAAGTAAGAGAAGAAAGTGGCGGTGTAAACAAAGATTTTTCACTATTCTTTTTTGTTTAACAATATACTAGGACCGTAACGATATACAAAATTCACGGTTCCGTACAAATCTTGGTTTTGGGTTCACAGTTCAGTTCAGTTTCGGTACAGCAGTAAAATTTATTCTGCGGTTATTATTAGAACTGCAAACAGAATTAGGAAAACTTGTTAACCAAACAATGTATCCGTCAACGTGTCTGAATAACAAGTAATGTTTATTTGTACATTGTAAAAATATATATAGCAAATATAACAATCATAATGAACTAGAACACGGAATTTAGTACATTATGATTGTTATATTTTTGATTTTTAAATTTATGGTGGCGTGTCTAGCTGAATTAGCTTAAATGCCAGAGGTGAACTTTCAGAGACTTTGTTTTGCTTCAGTCATACACACACTTGGATAATGTTTCTTAAATGCATTAGGACGTTGGATGTTTTCAACAATATATCCAAATTCAGTATAACAGCTGACCGACGGTCTTGGTTTTCCTCTCTACAGTGTTAGTTTAACTTTTTGGGAGACCGAAACATTCCCAATACCGGCAGTTATGACTGACTGCAGCCAGCATCAGCCGTAGCCAGCTCATAGCCACAATGAGCATAAAGTTTTCCATGTTGCGCGTCTATTTTAGTTTAGCTTCTACCCGTGTCGAGAAACGTGATCATTCGTTTCTTTGTGCATAGGGAGCGAATTATGATGTAGCAAACGTGTACCGATATATCCTCCTGGCAGAGCAGCTACACTCATCACTCTATTTGAATTTAAGGAGTTTTGCCCATTTTAAGTTCTTTTTTCATCAAGAAATCTGTAAGTGATGGTGAATAGTGATACGGGCAGTTCTGGTTAGTTTGGAATGTGATGCCATGGAAACAGTCTTTCCCTTTGGAGCTTCCTGGGATCTCTTACTCCTGTTTTCTTGTGTCTCAGACCTGGCCTGCATGTACAAGCTATTCAGCCGTGTCCCAAATGGACTGAAAACCATGTGTGAGTGTATGAGCTCCTATCTGCGAGAGCAGGGCAAGGCTCTGGTCTCTGAGGAAGGCGAGGGCAAGAACCCTGTGGACTATATACAGGTAACCAGATCCAGGCCTTCATAACTGTTGATGCTGATTTCTGAAACAAGGAATTGGCCTAATCGTGCAGTACCATGCGCTACCATTGGGAGAAGTGATTGCTGGACAGTGCTGATGCACAGATCTGCTCACCATGTTGGCATTCACATTCAGTGCAGATAGGACATGCTCTTCTCCCCGTGTCCTAATAATGGCATTCAGGAAGGTGTGTAAAGTTACCAGCTGTTACACTGACTTCTGTAATTGAGTTTGCTCACTAACCTCACACATTGTATAATTTGTTAGATCATCTTTCCAGCTGAAATGTGGGAGTCTGCAGTTTAATTCGCTTACTATATTCATTAAGTATGTTTAGACCTGGGTCGGTACGGGAAGATGAAAGGTGCTATTTCTGCCTGAAACTGTCCATGTCACTGCTCTGTTGTCAAAGTTCTTGTTTGTCTGTTTAATCTTTCTCCATCTTGTCTTTTCAGGGGCTACTGGACCTGAAAACTCGCTTTGACCGCTTCCTGCAGGAATCCTTTAACAATGACCGGCTATTCAAGCAGACCATCGCTGGTGATTTCGAGTACTTCCTCAACCTGAACTCGCGCTCGCCCGAGTACCTCTCCCTCTTCATTGACGACAAGCTGAAGAAAGGGGTCAAAGGGGTGAGCTCCCCTCCGGTCAAGTCTGCTTCTCACCTTCAGTGTTTCTTGCCCGCGATCCTTCCGCTAAATGCTCCTCCTTATCGCTGCAGCTGACGGAGCAGGAAGTGGAATTCATCTTGGACAAGGCCATGGTGCTGTTCCGCTTCATGCAGGAGAAGGACGTCTTTGAGCGGTATTACAAGCAGCACCTGGCCAGGAGGCTCCTCACTAACAAGAGTGTCTCTGACGACTCAGAGAAGAACATGATCTCTAAGCTAAAGGTAGCCTTTTTAATGGATGGATATTTTATTGATCCCAGGGGGAAATTCATGGGCATGCAACAGTCTATGTGCAGAATTGATTCATGATGTCTGGTTCTGTCATCATCACCTTGTCTGCCTCCAGTGGGTACAGGGATGTGTGCTGTAATGGATTATTACTACAGATGATGATGATGTGAAGAGCTTGCCTCTAGCTGTGGGTGGTGAATGCCTTTAACAAGTGCCCCTGTGTTTGTCATCCGGGCAGACAGAGTGTGGCTGTCAGTTTACCTCCAAGTTGGAAGGAATGTTCCGTGACATGAGCATCTCGAACACAACTATGGATGAATTCCGGCAGCACTTGCAGACAACGGGGGTAAGGGACATCTGTTGCAGTTATACTCAAGCCTGGTGTGTAGTGCGTTCCATTTAGTAAGGGTTGGTTCACTGGGCGGCAAAAATAGTCAACAGCATTCATTCACGGAAGCTGAGTATGTGGTGTTACCAGTCTGAATGAACAATTTTATCAAAAGTGACTAGAATGAAAGTCATTCCCATTGGCCTCCAGGTCTCTCTAGGTGGTGTTGACCTCACAGTAAGAGTGCTCACCACTGGCTACTGGCCCACCCAGTCGGCGACGCCCAAATGCAACATCCCCCCATCGCCCAGGCATGCTTTCGAGGTGTTCAGGAGGTAGGTTGGTTATTTGCGGGGAGCCACAGGAGTTTAATGCTCAGAAGCCACTCATTGGCCACCCTCTGCACCTGTTCTATGTATTATTTGATTGAGAAGTGAACCCAAAGGTGACCACATTTGTGCCAACCGCAGGTTCTACTTAGCCAAGCACAGTGGTCGACAGCTCACGCTCCAGCATCACATGGGTTCAGCAGATCTCAATGCAACATTTTATGGGCCATTCAAAAAGGTGGGAAGCCCTCATTCTTAGGTAATATTGTATTTATCCTGCCTTTTGCAGCTTATGTCAGTAGGTTCAGCAGTTGTTAGTTGTTCCCACTCTTTGCCAGTAGTAATAGTCTCTCTTTCCACAGGAGGATGGTTCAGAGGTGGGTGTGGGTGGTGCCCAGCTGACCAGTTCCAACAACAGAAAACATATTCTACAGGTCTCAACCTTCCAGATGACAATACTCATGCTGTTCAACAATAGGGAAAAGTGCACATTTGAGGTATGACTCAGATACCATACTCAGACTGGACAGAGTCCATGTACCTCTCATTGCATAGCTAACTCGCGACTGCTCCATGAGTCTCACATCAGCACCCTTACAGGAGATCCAGCAGGAGACGGACATCCCCGAGCGGGAGCTGGTGCGGGCATTACAGTCTCTGGCCTGTGGCAAGCCTACGCAGCGCGTCCTCACCAAGGAGCCTAAATCCAAGGAGATCGAAAACGGCCACGTCTTCACTGTCAACGACCAGTTCAGCTCCAAACTTCACAGAGTAAAGATTCAAACAGGTGCGCCTTGCGGCTTTTGGGAAATTCCAGTCTGAGATCAAGTTCGGAAAATATAAGGATGTAATTACTTTTCTCCTCTCAACCCCAGGCCATCTCATGGTCATTTGCTAGCTTGGAAATGGCATGGCCTGCACTTCAGCAGAATGTCGGGTCATACTTCGGTTCATATAGTTTTACTGTGCAAAATTTGTTGAATGCTGTCAAAGATAATGTTTAAAGCTGTTTATCTGGATACAGAGTATGTTTTGCCTAGAATTTAACATGAAAGTGAACAGCTGCAATATAGGAGTAACTTGAATTGTAATTGTTCTGTATCATTGGTTGGCTAGAAAAACAATGCTTCAGTTTCCAAACCTCTCCTCAGGGTCACCTCAGCCATTCCATGTATTGATAACCTAATCAGTTAAATACTCTGAGGTATTGATTAGTCAGACATGTTATCCCAGTGTTTGAGTCAGCAAATGCATGGGAATATTACTATGGTTGCAAGGCTGCAAATACTAAGATGGCTAGTAGGTCTTGAAGTGGCTAAGCGGACACATTTTGACAGCTAGTTTTATACCAATGTAAAGATCATTTAGACTAGATCATTTATGTCAGTCCTGCACATCACACCTTGGTCTGACTCGCGCGGTGTGCACAGTCGCTGCTAAACAGGGGGAGTCCGACCCGGAGCGGAAAGAGACGCGGCAGAAGGTGGACGACGACAGAAAGCATGAAATCGAGGCTGCCATCGTACGCATCATGAAGTCCAGGAAGAAGATGCAGCACAATGTATTAGTAGCAGAGGTGAGCGTGGAAGATTATTGGGGCAGCCAGGGGTTATGGGGGCAGATATACTGGGGCTGGGTGGTCTGGAGCAAGGTATCGTAGAGGAGGCTTGGAAGGATGGAGGCTTTTTAGATCTCAAAGGAAATGCAGCAGGTGCAACAGCAAATAAAGGAAACTCGGCCATGAAAGACACAATATGAATGGAAATGACAATTAGGTAAGAAATGCAGTGTGCAAATGTGCAGTACCGCTTGTGGTCTGGTAAATGGGGCCAGGAAAGGGACACTGCATTGCTCATCATTTTCTGATGGCAGCTGGTAAAAGAAATCCTGTTCCTTGATCGACTGCTTATGTCTTTGGTCAGGAGGGTGGTGTGCATGCTCTTACTCCTCTCTGATTGGCTGCTCCATCTCTCGTGTGCCTCACAGGTGACCCAGCAGCTGCGTGCGCGGTTCCTGCCCAGCCCCGTGGTCATTAAGAAGCGCATTGAAGGACTGATCGAGAGAGAGTACTTGGCAAGGACGCCGGAGGACCGCAAAGTGTACACTTACGTAGCATAATCCCGTCACGCGGCGCGGAAGAGCCCGCTCTGGCGAAAAGTCTGGATGAGAATTTCAGTGGACTGTTTCTTCGCATGGACAGAGAAAATCCTTTTAACTAAAGATACAAGGAAGCTGAATCTTTCTCCATTTAAAATAAATAAAAAAAAAAAAAAACAAAAAAGTAAAATCCAGACATCTATTAAGTGTTCTGTATAATTTAAATTGGGCTTCTGTTCCCTATATTTCAACATGGGTGGGCCCGGGTTCTGACTTGTCACTGTTTTACCCTTCTATATCATCTTCAACAACAGCTCCTCGGGACAAATGTGAATGCAACACCTTTTTTCAATATTGTATAAAAACGAGCAAATATGAATTGCTTTAAAGACTAATAAAATTGTTGAAATTTCTCTCCCGGGTTTTAATGCTCATGTAAATGTATTTTTTTGTGCTCAATTGCACGACCTGCTGGTTGAGTGAGAAATGGCCTTTAAATCTGGTTTGCTGATGGATCCTAGTGAGGGAGCTTTCATTCTGGGATTGTGGAGGCAGAGGACACTTGCCTAGCATGCGGTGGTTGAACAGATAGAATAATTTACACAACCTCTAAAATGATATATATTTTATTTTTGTTTTGTTGTTGTTGGGGCATTTTGTTAATTTCCCATTGTTTCCTCCTTTTGCTCCTGGTCTTCCAGATGCAGTTCGGTGGGCTTAGGTTTTCTTGGGTGTTTAAAAAAAAAAAAAACAAACCTCAGATTAACAGTGTTTTAATGTGTATAAATGTAAAATATATTGTACTCACTACTTTAAATGGATTGTACAAGGCCTTGTCTTCATCATATTAAATGTAGAAAATGGAGAACGATCTGCTGACCTTTATTTACGTTGCTTTTTCTCACCTTTTGCAGAAAGGAACAATTGGGAAGCCGTGTTAAATATTTAGTCATGATTTGAAGCTGTGCTTGTTTTTGCGACTGGAGATTTGGGCCTCGCAAGGAGGGACGGTGAGTGTTTATTGTGTGAACGTTGTTTCTGAAACGCAATTATTAGCCTTGTGCTAACATTTGTTTGCCAGCTCATTCTTGCGCTCAGTGCTGACAGATGGTTTTGCTGGAGCTATTGAGGTTCTCTCTCTTTCTTAAATCTGTTCATTGGCCTATTTTTGCCCATTTCTTTGTATGCTTTTCTTATGATGATCTAAGTCTTCCCCTGCCTTTTTTTGGACATTTTTTGCACCTGAATGTGTTTCCTAAATCTTTCTCAGAAAGAAGCTGAAATATTTCATAAACTGGTCAATTCGTCCTTTTAATAAGTAGTTTTTAGTCACTGTGTGTTAACCGCAGTTCCGTGTTCACC
>JAODKL010000044.1:16719920-16749629 GCA_026780765.1 Petrocephalus schoutedeni | reverse complement strand
GTCATAATGTTTTGGCTCATCAGTGTAAGTGTGTATCTTTCACAGTCAATTATTTTTATTTTAGCCGAAAGGGAAATCAGCTAGAACTAGAATACCGTCTTTGGGGTCTTTATAAGGGATTTGCAATAATGCTAATAGTTGGGCATGTCTAGGAGGGGGCTTGTGCTGAGGTTGGCCCTTCTTTGTGTGTGGGCTGCGGCTCTTGGTTGAGTAAAACAGACCAAAGAGATGAAAACAAATTTTAAAGCATTTTTATTGTATTTTAAATGAACCATTTGTCAATCTCAAATGCATTCGGGGTAGCAAAATGGCAACATTTCTTTCCTTCCTTCATCAGCGGCAGGCATGGCAGCGGTTCTGATTTATTTTCTAGCAGGATGTCAAACATTACAGCATTATTGGAGCTTCTGGGTTCGCCCCAGTCCAACAGTGCAAGATGTGTGCCCCTAGAACTGAAGTGTAAAATAGTCACTGTCAAATGATGCCACAAAAATGGGTGACACAAAGGCCCCCCTCCACCTTGACCATGATGCATATGTGTGCCATTCATTATCTCGAGGACAAAGGCAGACGGGATGCAGAATGCTGGAGGGGAAGATCAAACTCCTTAACCATCTGTGGTCTGCATTCCCCCCTTCATTGCCAAGGCCGTGCATAATGCTGCATGTACTTTCAGCTGCTAGTCATGGAGGAACTGAGAAGGTCTGGTATGGCAGATCTGTGCTTTCTACATTCTAGGCATGCCAGAATGTTCGCTCTGGAGTAGGGTAATGATCTGCTTTGTCTGGAGGTATGATTAACAAAGCACACTGTCCTCCTCCTCCTCCCGAATCATACCTACACCGGTCTGGGTTTGTCGCCTGTATTTTGGTCGTGCGAGACCAAATGTCCAGCCAGTTAGGCTGAGTTAAGTGGTGAGTAAGTTACATTTCAGTCCAAGAGAGTAAATACAACAAGGACCACATGAGTGATTTGGAGAAATCGGTTTAGTACTTAATATGGACACTATAACTAGTATCATAGACTAAGTAAGCATAAGTTAATAGTATTATTGGGGTGGTCAAACAGGAAAGTTTTTTTTTTTTTTTTTCCTCCCAAGTTAATACTGGGCTTTGGGCTCTTAACGAACTAGTCAAGTACACACAGAACTTGTTAGGTCAGTCAGTGAGCCTGAATCGACTTTGATAACTCCTCGATCCGGGTCATGAATTTTTGCTCCTGTTCCACAGACGTGTGGGTCCAGGCAAAGGGCAGGTGGGCTGGAACCGGTCTTCGGTCTACAAAACACAGGAGAACGCTTCATTAGAAGTCCTCGCGTAAGCACGGGCGTTCTCTCGGATCCTGGGCGTTTCGAAGGAGCGGGGCCGATTACCCTGGAAGAAGCGGCCGCTGGGCAGAGCGGCAGCGGCCGGCGAGACGCTCAGCCACACTGCCGTGTCGGCGCCCTGCTCCGCACTGCGCAGCTTCTCCCGCATCGCGCGGTGGAATTCCGGCATCGCCATGGCGATTGCTGGCGATCAACCCCAAGGAGACAGTGCACACAGGTGTATGAACTCTAATAATAACCATTTCTCCAGTCTGACGGCAACCGTGAAGAGGCTTTGGATATGAGGAATGAGAGTCAGGGACTTGTGTTCCTGAATCTGTGAATTGTGAACTCCATGTGT
The DNA here is from genome assembly GCA_026780765.1 of Petrocephalus schoutedeni. NCBI lineage: Eukaryota > Metazoa > Chordata > Actinopteri > Osteoglossiformes > Mormyridae > Petrocephalus > Petrocephalus schoutedeni. The sequence continues at coordinate 16,747,962 of JAODKL010000044.1, read as the reverse complement.
GCTGTGTTTTATTTATTTTTCAATTATTTTTAAACTACGCTCTATACCTGGGGTATCAGCCCAGCCCGGATGCATCGCGGAGAAATGAATGTTGGGATGAGCCTTGGCCCACTGCTCGGTCATCACCACCTGCTGCCTCTTGGTCTGTGCATAGACCATAGTCCCATCAAAGTGGCCGTTTTCTGACTGCAGGTCATCACTCTGGAGCTTCTGAACCAGCATTCCTCCAGAAGATATTGTGATCTGGGTTTTTATGTTTGGGAGGTGGGGGGGGGGGGGGGGCAGAATATTTGAAATGTTTGAAAGGTATTTCAATGGAAGAACTGATTTAGAAAACTGCTGTGCATTTAACTCTGTACATACCACTCGGGGATCGCTGCTTTTTTCTAGTAAGGGAATCAAACTCTTGGTTAAAATGTAAACCCCTAGAGAAGAGAGAGAGACCTTGTACTGAATGCACCAAGAGCAGGTAAGAACTAAAGAGACTATAATGAGTAATCAAATTTATTTACATTTATTAATTTGGCATCTGCTTTTACCCAAGGTGACCTTTTAGTTAGGTCGATAGTACTCCATTGCCAGTAATGATAAGGCTCTTACCCAGAGTGTTTGTTGCAAAGTTCCTTTCCAAACCCTCGGAGTTGACCTCTCTTTGTTTCAACATGCACCCCGCATTGTTGATCTGCAACAGATATTGTTTCTACGTTAATTTCTGCGCACACACAATGCAGCCCATATCCTACACGAATACTCAGCCACAGACGATTGCATATAACTGCAGGATGTAGCTTAAAATTGATGGATGCAAGCTTATTTTAGCTTTCTTAGCTTGTTTGCATTATTAGTGGTGATGCCATTCTGATTTGTAAGCCAGTGGGCTGCTAGTGTGCCTGAGCTGTAGGATGCTGGTGTAGAATTACAATTTAGTTATTTGGCAGACACTGTTTCTGCAGAGCAACACTGGAGTTAAGGATCTTGCTCAGTCACCCAATAGTGACACTACTCTGCCAACTCACGGACTGAGCCGGTGACCTTCTGACCACAGGCACGGCATCCTAACCTGCAGAAGTGCATCCAGCCTCCCCCCCCCCCCTGCCAGAAGGATAACAATACTGTTTGCTTAGAGGTAGGAGCTGCGTTTGGGCCTACCAGCACGTTCAGCTGTTTGTACTTTTTCTTGAAGCCCTCAGCAAATTCCAGGACTTTCTGCATCTCAGACATGTCCAAGAGATGTACATAAATTTCCTGAAACGGAAACATGAAGTATTGTTTAAATCACAAAACTGCACCAATTTAAACATCACATATAAAACAGATGCTCACGTGTAAATATTAGAATCGGTGCCTCTATGAACCGGCTTTTACCTTATTTCCAGTCTCTTTGACAATGTCTGCTTTGGCCTTCTCTGCTTTTTCCTTGTTCCTACACACCATGTGGACCGTACCACCTGGAGAACCAAAGAGGAACAACCAGTGAATTAGCAATGCACCTGAAGATTAGAAGGGAGTATATGTTCATTACAGGAAGAGGTTGCATTCTGGTCTGGATAACCTGAAGACTCGTCCCGCCCGCCCGCCCGCCAAAGCCGCAGACCCCGGACAGCAAACCTTTCTTGGCAATGGCGAAAGCTGCAGCCTTTCCAATCCCGCTGTTGGCTCCTGTGATCATAAAGGCTCGTCCTGCTACTGAGACCTCCGTGTCCTTATCCACAAAGTGCTTGGAGGCAGCTTCAAAGCCATTCCTGTAGCAAATGGCCAGGTGCTCGGGTTCATAAGCATTCCCCATCCGAATATGGAAGGACATCGCAAAAGGAACCCACCCACCCCCCTTTACTCAGTCAGAATGTATGTAATGTCATCTAATTTAACTCATTTTCACTTGTACAAAGTGATGTTGGTAGATACTTTTCAATTTATCAGAAAATTGTTTCTTGAGGATCAAAATGTGCCCATATAATTTCATTTCCCCGTATAATGTATAACACAAGTTATACGTGTATGCATCTGGAAACAAGTCACCAGGATTGTACTTCTACGCTTCCCTAATGTAGCTCTATCTAACATAGTTTAATCCACTTTCAACGTATTTTGCATATAAAACTTATTTAATGGATACTTGGTAATTATTAGATGAAAACCACACACAGAATAAAAATTTGATGAAATGTAGCTTCTTCAATGGAAAAACAGCAGAAAATAAACGTTCCATCTTTAATAGCATACATCTGTTGCAATTAATTATCAGATTTTAGTCCCGGCGCAGAATTGGGAAGATTTCACTGGGGGAATGTTTGTGGTCTCGTCTAGTGCAGCATCACCAGTTACATGAGATCATAAGAGGGAACAAAAAAACAAAACACTTCAGTTTCCAGATAACAAGGGATCAAGGCCGTGCGATTGGCGACAAGCGGCTCCCTCAATGGCCGTATTGTCTGGCGCTCCTTGTGACTGCCGCGGTGGGCGGACGAGCGCCTCGGATTATTCCCCGTAAATGACCGCTCTGTTCCGGCCGTTGTTTTCGCCACCCGATCTGAACTGATTAAGTAAAGTTTACTCCAGAGAAATTAATTTCATTGCACGCTTTTAAATGTATTACGCGTATCTTTTAAACGTATGTCTACATTTCACTACTAAAAGTGAGTACAGACGGATGGATGGAGTGATCTGATGCAATATCAGACTGCTAAATGATCAGCGCATTAATCGATAAAACTCACTGTAATAAAGTGGGACTTCATGTAAAACAGTATTTTAACATTTTAGCTAACTTATACAGCAGCAATAACAACAATCCCTGGCACAGTATACATGATGTGCCTAAAACGAAGTTCAGAATGATCAATTCCTTTTTCTACGCCATGACAATGCAGTAAAAAAACAAAAGATTTAACGCGTTTAACTCCTATATAGAAGCCGTATTTCATACTCCAACGTGAAAACCAGCCAAAGTAACATAAGTGACAATGTAAAAAAGTAATTGCTAAGATGCAAAACATATTTAAATGAATTTCTTCCTACCTGGTATATTCATTAATTCCCTTTAAGAACCAGACAATATTCCGATATACAGACATTGCCATACAGTCCTCCCTTGACTTTAGACACGCTCTAACTGTTATGAGCGAGGTGACTTGTCACCCCTTGAGGTCTATTTTCGTGTGTTATATGCTGCCATCTGGCGGTTGCTGTTATATCGAGAGACGGGCAAAGGGCAGAGGGTTGGCGCCTTATTCACACTGTATTAGCCTACATTATCACGCGTTTTGAAATTATAAACACCTAAAGAATCATGGATAATCAAATTTCTTGAAAGTGAGTCTGTTTCTGCACAACATTTCCAGAAATTAACCCGTAATGTGGCCTCTCTGCTTATTACTGTAAAAAACAGCATTGGACTGTGTAATAAGATATTATACATTTTTAGTATTATTATTGGTGTTGAGTTTATTTAGCAAACAGTTGGGTAATATTAGTCTTTTATTTATCCATCTCCCATAAGCAAAACAGGGTACATGGCAGGTAAACGCACAAACACAGACTAGGGCTATTTTGAAACACCACTTAACCGCATGTTTTCAGACCATGTGAGGACACCTTGCAGACTCCACACACTGACGAAAGGTGGAACTTTTGCAACATATGTTACAATATATTGTTATAATTATATATCTTATATTGCTCTTATAGTGTCTTGTCCTGTATCGTACTGCTCTGTGTCTTGACCACAATCTCAAATTGCTTTAGTGCTGGGTAAATAACGACAACGACCCGGAGTGTCAGAATACTGACACTCATCGGATGAATGGGCCGTGACGGGCAAATCCTACATGCGGGCGCTTCCCCAGGTACGCGGCGTGTGAGCCAATCGGGCGCGTCCGCTTCGGACACGTAAGCGGTGAGTTTCCAGCGGGTGGGCGGAGTTTCGCAACTTTCTGTTCGCGGAATTCTGGGAAAGGCAGATATGAGCGCGTCTAGGAGACCCAGCCTATGTCAAATAAAACACTGATTCCGGATACTCTTTTAGTACCTTTTAATCAATACGACAGAGGCGTTATTTCCGAAAATGGTAAGTCATTCGGGGCACTTGTTCCACACAGGTATTCCACCCTGCTGCGCGTTGCGATCTTGCGCGTTTAAATAGCCAACACCATTTTTACACCTGTTCCCGACAGGTGATCATTTTATTTACTCTTCGGAAGTTTAACAAAGTTAATTAGTTGTCTTTATTGTGTGCGCTGTCATAATGAAGCTGTCATTTCCAATAGTAAATGTTGGTGATGGGAACACATATAATTAATATTTCCTTTCCGCTTATGTGTACTTATACCGGTCAAAGAAAGTTCTCAGTCTGGCTGAGCAGGTTTTCCCCACGTCGCCATTCACCTTGTACTTAGTTCCAGTTTGGTTTAAACTTGTATTGGGGTTGCCTTTTGGCAGCGCTTTTTATATCCAAATTTAAGTACGTTTTTAATTATCTCCTACATTTGTTATTTAAACCATTATCTGTTTACGCGTTGGTAAAGACATCATGATATAAACATTGTTATACAGCGTACGAATTAATTCATTGGTTTAACGTATTATTTAACATAACAGAAAGACTTGCAGTTTAAGTGTTTGCTGATGATCTGGCCCTTTGAAACAATGCACAATAAGGCACATCCGAAGCGGGAAGTGTGCCCAGAAATGCCTGCTGCTTTGAACCTCCAAATTCGGCAGGCAGCACAACAATCGGAGGAAGAAGTGGGGATCTCGGCTTACAGTGCCGACTTGTCATCGATGGCCCCGTTTAAACAAAAACCTGAAACTTGGTAAATGTTACTTCGGTTTTAGAATTTTTGGACCCATTAAATACTCTTCCTCATGCCGGGACACAAGAGTCTTATAACAGTCCTCGTACCCCAGGGGTGGGGAACATGACCCATGGAGGGCTGGTGTGGGTTTTTGTGATGGCCTCTGTCAGCCAATAATAAAGCAGTGGTTCTCAGCTCCAGTCCTGGCGACCCGCTCTTATTGGCTGATTGAAAGGTCATCCCAAAAACCCGTACCCACACCGGCCCTCCATGGATCAGCTTCCCCACCCCTGTCATACCTCGTTGCGGCTTTTTAAGAGCTTGGAAGTGACCAAGAAGAACGCTTTGAAACTATGGTATTATCATTAGAATGATGGTCCCTCAATCCCAGCTTAACCACCACAGTCTGGCCATTGGTAGCAAGCCGTGGTTGTGTCAGTAAAAGCTGCTGCAGCTGGTCTTCCAGAAGGCTTACCTGCTTACGTATGCACTTCCTGTCTGTCAGATGCGCTTCCTGTTGCTCTTCAGCCGGCAGGGAAAGCTGCGGCTTCAGAAGTGGTTCACGCCGCTGGTGGAACGGGAGAGGAAGAAGGTGATCCGTGACATGACCCTCATGGTGCTGGCACGCCCACCTCGCTCCTGCAACTTCCTGCACTGGAAGGACCTGAAAATCGTGTACAAGAGGTGTCTGAACCTTTAAACCTGTGCAGTAATCAAGGGTGCCCGTTTCTCTGCTGGACAGAGTGCCCTGTTCTTGCAGCTATTGTAAAAGCATACTGTAGTGCCCTCTGTATCCATGGCTGATACGTTCCAAGGCCTGCCGTGGATAGCCGAAACACGGATAACGGCAGCCCGTCTGCAGATCCCATATATAATGTGAATTTTGTGTACTTGCATATGAAAACTGATAAATGACGCACTGTGAGACATTACCAACAATTGATACTGTAATAATAAAGTACATTGTCCATTATACAGTACTGTACTCTCTCTGTACTCGGCGTCTTCTGATTTTTTTAACCGATTCGCAAGAGATGGAGCAATGAAAAAATATCATGTATCAAGGGCCGATGGAGCAATGAAAATCATACTTTTTATACCCCTCCAGGGACAAAGGAAAAATTTAAAAAGTTACACATTTTACAATTTCTTTTGGACTGCAGTAAACCATGGATTGGCCTGTAACCATGGACACGGGCGGGACTACTGTATATTTGATAACTGTGCTAACCAGTCTAAGCAGCTAATTGAACTTGAGATGAGCCTGGGTTCACTAGTACTTGACCGTGGATTTACACCAGCTCTCATAAGTAGAGGTCTTTGTCACGGGTATATTGGCACTAGCATGTATTGGTGGCTATGCAGCTCTGCCATTTGGTTAGTCATGAAAAGCAGACTAGTATGCCCTACAAGCAGTCAACAGGAGGGAAGGAACTTGACTTGTACTAACCAGTGCTCCTAACCGCAGGTATGCTAGCCTGTACTTCTGCTGTGGCCTTGAGGACCAGGACAATGAGCTCTTGGCTCTAGAAATTCTCCATCGATACGTGGAGTTACTGGACAAGTACTTTGGCAACGTAAGAGCCGCACATTTGATAGTGTGTACGTTTCATGCCGTCTCCCACATCTCATGTTCATTTAGATTTGCTGTGCATTTGTTTTGCAGGTCTGTGAGCTAGATATTATCTTCAACTTTGAGAAGGCATATTTCATCCTGGACGAGTTCCTGATGGGCGGGGAGGTGCAGGAGACCTCTAAGGTGACTGTGGCTAGGTCCATTGAAGCTTCGGACATGCTGCAGGAGGTGAGTCCTTTGGATGGCAGCGTGAGGAGCTGATGGGCATTAATAGCAGCACAGTGCTCCCTATCCATGTCTCTGCATGTCGTCTCTTCTTTGCTGTTGACCTGGGTATATATTTTGTAAATTGATTGGCAATATGCAGTTATATGCATTACTTCCTTTTCTAACATTTTAACCCTCAGAAATCCACAAAAGCAAAAATGCGCCAATTTTCTCACCCAATCATTTGAGGCTCATAACTCTGGATAAGTATAATGCACAGGCCAGAATTGCATAACGTTTGAATTGAGAGAACTTACCCGGTCCGGTCGTCCTAGTTGTAAAATTGCACGCCAGAGTATTCTAGAATAATCTGGAAAAAAAGCCACATATTTGCTTCCTCAGTGATCCATGCACAAAACTAATGTATGTTACTACTAAAAGTGTTGGTTTCGAGCTTATGTTAGGATTTGTTGTGCATTCTTCTTTGTTTTTTGTGTGTTTATGTGGGGTCATAATTTGATGTGTATGTTTGTGGGGATGTTTGTATGTTAGAGGTTGTGTGCGTGTGCATGCATACTGGTTTAGCTATACTTGTGAGGACCAAAGGACCTCACAAGTACAGCAAATCCCCAAAAGATGTGACTAGTGAGGTCATTTTTTCAGTCCTCACTACCAAAACTCTTGTATTTTCTTTGCTTACTTATGGTTAAGGTTAGGGCTGGGTAGGGGTTAAGGGTGTCATGATTTGGGATTCTTCCTAAGGGTTAATAGTGAATAGCACTGTTCCCTCTCATCTCCAGGGTTAGGGGTTTGATTTAGTGATTTGCATGTATTCCTCCTGTCACATTGGTTTCCTTTGTCTGCTCTAGTTTCTCCCTGTAATCTAAAGACATGCAGCTAGGCTGGTTGTTGTTTCTAAATTTTGTCTGTCTGTCTGCTGCCTGTGTGTCTGTCTGTGTGTCTGCTGCCTGTGTGTGTGTCTGCCTGTGTGTCTGTCTGTCTGCCTGTCTGTACGTCTGTGTGTCTGTCTCTCTGCAATGGGCTGGTGTCCTGTCCTGAATGTACCCCTACCTTATACTCCTGGCTTCCTGGGATAGGCTTCAGACTCTGACATAGCCGGGTCCAAGATGGGAGGTTGCGGATGTATGTTGCATCTCGCCCCACCCTTCCCATTATTTGATTATTTAAGCTGCCAACAGATGGCATGTCTGACACTGTGGGTGGCTCTCTTCTGCAGACCATGGAGGAGTACATGAGCAAGCCTGCATTCTGATGGAGTGCCTGCAAGCAGCAAAATGAGCTGGAGAAACATGCTGGTCAACCAGGCTGTCCTTTAGTGCCACAATGTCTGATGTGGAGAAACTGCTCGATTTGGACTGCAGATGAAGTGAAGTGGAAGTTCAGGTGTCAATGTCAAGAACATTTTTATTCACCTCAGTTTGTGTGATGAATTCCCCCTGAACTTGAGCGAAGAGCTACACTATGAGGCCAATTGCTGGTTCTGTGAAGTGGGACAGTAGTTTTAATGAAGTCTGCTTCACGTGCATATGATGCTCGGGGAGATAGTAGGAAATATGCAGATTAATTTAGGAACATCTGAAATCAGTGTACAATTCTTTTCAGGAGACTTTGAATGAAGTTGTTTTGTGGTGCAAATTCAGTTGCAATATAGTTTGGGAATTTTTAAGTAATTGTTTTAAAAAAATAAATAAGCTTTATTAAATGTCTGTCAGTTTTGGTTTTGACTTGAGATATCACTACATATGAAGCCTTAAGTCCTGTTGAAATGTGATAAATTTATTTTTCCCTTTTTATACATTTAAGTGCTCTGAAAAACTATTGGTGCAATACTGTTTGTGCAGAGTTGTTCCAAACGGCATGTTTTTGCAGTCGTCAGTGTTTCAAAGCAGATTAACATCCACAGTAAGAAGAAAAGGCCAGTTAACATTTTATAATCATTGAATAGTTTATACTTTATTGAACACACATGATATACAGTTGTAAGAAAAATAAAGCTGGACAGATTATATCCAACACCTTTGCATCTTGTCCCAACCTCTGAATTGGCTTGTAACTATCAGAAATACACTTCATTTCACAAAGTCAGACATCACAAGGAATAAAATCTGTCCTTGTTACACAAAATTTGAATATTTTTAATGTACAAATTATGCAACAAGGTAAATTACTTTTGATGATTCCTTTTTTTCTCGCTCAGTATTTTATTTTTTCTTTTTCATTAAACATCACATCATGCACGTCTGCTACATCCCTCTGACCGTCTTATCATAAAGATTCTTCAGCTGTTTCTCTGACTTCGGAATTAGATAGCTCATCTCAAGTAACCTATCTTCATCACGGCCTTGTGTTCGTGGCACCTGCCCAACGTATTTTGTGTTTTTTTGTGCTTTTGACAGGGAGCTTTTTTCATTTTCCGGTTGGTCAAAGTAATCCTTTAAGAGCGACTCGTATGCCCCATAGTTAAGGCGCTCTTGTGGTATTGGGGTGTGTTGGTCAGTCTTTTGCGCAGTTTGCTTGGAGTTCTGGGCTAACATTTTGGCAGCGAGAAGATTTACCAGATCTTCATCTACATTGCCATCATAATTATCTTTCCCCTTGTAGGGTTTGGAAGGGATGTAGTTTGGTCTGACACTAGGGGGAGAATATCTTGAAGGCAAATCCCTAAACTGGCCTTGCTCTATAAAATGCTCTGCATTCTGCCGTTCAGGGCTCTCCAGTCCTAGGATGCCTAGGATGTCTTCCACATTTGTGTTACCTGAAGTTTTCGCTTGTTGTTTCGGAAACCCTGTTTTAAAGATTTTGGTTGCTGGCCCTTTTTCTCCGTTGTAGGATAAAATTCTGGCAATTTTTTCTTCATCTGTAAGCAGGTCGTTAGGTAATTCAGGTTCTAACTCAGCTTTTGGCTTTCTGTCATCTTTGGTCATCTTCCCATCCATCACCAACTCTATCAGGTCCTCAGGGCGGATTTGCAGTTTTTGTGAGATTTCCATAAGTTTGTAAACGACTACGGGGTCCACTTTCTGCAGGAGTTGAGCTATTCTCCTTCTGCCGTTCTGTTCCTCGTCCCTCTTCTCCTCAGTTTGCGTTTTATCTAAGGTCTTCAGCAGGTATTCATCCAGGAATTTGCTGAGATCATCTACATCTTCGTGGTGTCCATACATAGGCTGCGGTGATTGCTTAGAGTTACCACCATTGCTATGGCTGTCCTCCAAGCTTCTGTCGAACTCCTCTCGGCTGTCATTGACCACCTCCTCCACCTCCATCCTCTCCTCCATGGGAATCCACTGCTCAACCCCAATTTCATCTTTGTAAGGAGCATCCCTCACACTGACAGTATTTCCCCGGCTGCTCCAGTCACGTGCCTGATCTTGTCCTAGGTTCTGGTGTCTTATCTTCTTCATCTCCTCAAACACAGACTGCAGGTTGGCCAGACTTTGTGGTGTGTACTGCAGTTCCGCGGCTTCATTCGCACGCTTGGAGGAACTTCTCTCGGGTTCTTCATCTTCAAACATGAGCCCGTATTTCTCAGGAGGCTTAGGGTAGTCGGCATAATCTTCTATATCTCCCAGCATTGATTGTTCTCCATCTTCCATGTTCTCTCTGTTCTTGGGGGTGTAACGGAGTTTGGGTAGCATCGCCTTGGGCTCCACCCTGGTCTGTGGCAGGGTCCTCAGCAGTGCATTCAGCCACTGCTGGTCCTTGCTGTCCTGACCTTCAGCACCATCCAGCAGTTCGCTTGCGTCATCATCTGTAATGGGCTCCTCTCCAGCCTGCTGCCGGAGGTTCTGGATGTACTGTAGCGCTTTGAGCATGTTGGAGCTGGGGGCGAAGTAGGGGTTGAGGTGTCTAGACTCCGCCACCCCACCTTGCATGGAGGCACCCTGGACCCAGGGCTGCAGAAAGACAGAGAGTAGGACAGCTACTCCTGCCATGGAAAGCTTGGGAATGGACATCTTAATATCACCTAAAAATTACAATGATAAAATAATTAGAAATCTCAGTCGTCAGCTGCTTTCTCCTAGAATAGAATAGAATGGAATAGAATAAACATACTTTACGCAATTTCCCCACGGGAATGAATAGTTTTTTGCAAACCTCACCTTGCTCTTAATGATAGACAACTGGCAATCTGGAATTACCATATATATATATATATATAAATAATTTTTGTTTATCAAAAACACTAATACAGTGCAGTCAACAATATATATTTATGAAGGATTAATATATATATATATAATATACACGTACAGTATATATAGTTATGAAGGATTAATTTGTCAATGCTTCAAACCTTTCTTCATACCATTTATCCCAGAATGTTCTGCGCCAGTTGTTTCAAATGTATTTTAAAATATACAAAGCATAACTATTTAGAACCGCATTTGTATATTAGAATCTAAATTAGAAAGACTAAAATACCATACTATTATACCTACTAGACACAATACAGGCGATATTAAGAGTACCTACAAAGGATATCTTACCCACCTTTCAAACGATTTTAATCAATCGTTGTCGTTTAAAACTAACACTCTATACCAATAATTACACATGAATTACAACCTGATGAATCAATAAGGCCGTATAAGTTGTCTAATTCCAGTTCAATGACTGAAAGCTTATTTTAAAAATCGTCTTCATTTGTTTAATTATTGGAAGCCTTGGCTGTATTTACACAAAACAGAGCAAATGGCGAGATGTTTACTCTGAGGCGAGGAAACGACGCACGGACCCAATGCTAAGTGTTTGATGCAGTCCATCCAATATTTGAAAACCACTTTTCATTGAAATGAAAATAAATAGGGAGACCGTTTATATTATATATTATTTACATTATAGCTACCAACTTTCCGGTGGTAATGTGAACGAGGACACAAAGCGCCGCGCCATCTAATTCTGCGAAACTGTACATCCGACCTCTTTTAATTTCAGCAAAAATAAAAATAATTAAACCGCAAACGGCTCCCCTCGAATAACAACAGACGGAAAGGCAAGAACGGTCCTGATTTAAATCGCACACAATGATTTGTAATTTATTCATAGAATAGTTTGCAGCTTGTAGCCAGCATCGCTCAATATAATTTGGCGTACCGTAAAAAGTGACAATTTTATTCGTTTACACCTTAAAGTATATCTCTTCTGTTGAGTTATGTCCCTCTACTGCTGAATGACTCATTGGTTGTCAAGGAAACGGTGCGGCTGGTTGCCATTTACTAGGTTATCAGCCGAGATTTAAGAAAATGTTTAACATTATACAGTATCCACCGTATAATGCACCGTGCCGGTGGGTATAGAATCTCCATTCTCTTTTTCCAATTCTCTTTTAAATCCTCTTGGCAAATCTAAGTTATAATAAGTCATACATCTATTCTAGTGAGAAAAATGCCACCTGGACGAGCATCAAGTCGTGGCATTGCAGACGCTAGTATACCAGGATCATCCTGTAACTCATTTGGAAATTAAGCAAGGAAAACGCGTCCTTACCTTCGGCAGCGGCTCCGGCGGGAGTGGCCGTACCCTTCTGCTTTTGGGTCGTGATCGGTGTGTTTTTGCTGCCTTCAGGACCCGAACAGCTCCCGGTCACTGGATGGAAGCGCCGCCTCCATCGTGCGTCACCGGGACACACGCAGTGCAGAGTCCGCACGCCCAGCCCGTACCGTCGTAATTCGGGGCGGCCGGAGTGGCATGGCATAAAATAACCATGCAGTTTTCCTGCTCAGACCTGATGTAATATTCCTACACTTTATAAATCTCTGTAGCGCCGATAACAAATAATAATGATACCCATAGACGTATTATTATCATAATATGATTATCATTACGTCATTATTTGACATTCAGTCCCATTCACTCTTCTTCGCGTCCCATTTAAAATGTCTCTTCACCTGATGTAACACGCAACGCACTTTCTGCTTGACAGAGAATGGTCTGTTCAGCGATCAACCAACAAAACTCGATACTACGATTAATTTGCAGAAAAGAAAGATTATTTTCTTTTTGTGCCCATGATCTAATATTAAATGTACTGCTTATCTTCTAATAACCTTAGTGATGGGGGGATAATAATATGAATAATTTAGTATTTTTCCTTGTGTGCCAGGCTGCACATCTTATTTATAAGCCAGAAACTGATTCCATTTTATTTGAACTTAATTGCACATCATTTGTCTGATTTGAACATTTCCTAATATCTGGCACATACTTCAAGTATTTTACTGCATTTAGTTATTGGTTTGGTTGTTTACATTGGCCATTCAACAGTTTGAGCGTAAACAGGAGGCAGACATTATTATAAATTCAATAAATTACTGACTGCTATCGACTTACTATGCATGCAGTTGTCACACCTACTAACGCACAGACGAGAGATGGTTAATGCTGCCGACGATGAGTCATATGCTAAATCTGCAACGCCGGGGGACATCGCTGATCCCAGACCGTTGTTACAGGCATTGTAGTGAATCTTACCATGAAAAAAAACATTTTTGCGTATATCATGTTTGTCGGAATGCATCAAACGCATAGTAAAACAGGACACTGTGCCAACACTGTGCCGTATAAACATATAAACATTGGTATTGTCTAATAAACATACCGCTCCCCATTTATCAAAAATCTATCTCCTTATTGTTTTGTAATATTAAATAGCTTTCAGAATCTGTGCTATTTTGGTCGCAGGGCTATACTACCATGGGGGGATGCCTCGTTAAAAAAAAAGTATAAAATAATATCAAATTAATTGAAATTATATATATGTGTGTGTGCCTGTCTGTGTTTATATCTGATTTAAGCCGCCTGCGAGCTTCACACGTTCGGCCACCTTTATCCGAAAAGGTGCCCCTGAGCACTGGCAATTCCGGTACCCTGACATTTGCATTTCGCCCTGCGTCTGTATTACTACGCGTGCTGCTTAGAGCAGAGGGGCGGGGGAGGCGTGAAACCGGAGCCAAGCGCCGCGCCAGCGGTGCTGACGTCAACGCGCCCCGGGATCTGGCCACATACACTTTAAGGGAGGGGTACAGCAGGAACCCAGCGATATGAAGTATTAAATAGCTGCCATTGCTGCTGTCGTACTACACGTACAGACTCCTTTTCTCAATTTAGGAGCTGAAATTCCCGATCCCAAGACGTGGCCACCTAAACGGGCCTCTCCAAAGGCTAGGGGAATGAGTATTATACAGGGTCCCGTCCCTCCCCGTGTACTGCACCCAAATAGCGATTAACCATAACCAGATGTTGACAATTCAATCAGCAGAGGTACTACGATGGCTTTTTATTACTAATATGGGTAAAATATTTGTGACTGTTTCCATTATACACATATTTTGATACATTTCACATATTTAATGAGTAATTTATTTTAACCTTTTAACCTTTGGCTCCATAGGTTAGAATTATGGCTATCAATCCTTCTTTTCATGGTCAATCCTCATGTTCATTGTGTGTGTTCCAGAATTTTCATGGACCCAATTAGCTGCATCTGATTTTGTTTAGCACGGCAGAGCACAGAAATGCTGGAGCACACAAGACAATATGTACGGGATTTGTCGTATTTTTGAGCCTGTGCTCTGAGATGTCAGACTCATCAAGTGCTGTTCATTACTGATGTAGGGTTAGATTGAGATGGGAATGGCTGATATCGCATAGCAAGGACCCCACTGATGTGGTTCGGGAATCGATTTAGGATGCCTCCCTGCGGAGGTGTTTCAGGCAAGTCCAACTGGGAGGAGACTCCGGGGCAGCCTCAGGACACTTTGGAGGGATTATATCTCTCGGCTTTCCTTGGGATCTCACCGGTGGAGCTGGAGGAGGTGGCTGGACAGAGGGAGGTCTGGGCATCCCTGGGCCGACTGCTGCCCAGTGACCCAGCTCTACATAAGTGGCAGAAAATGGACCGATTGACTTATTGTTATGTGTCTCGTCCTGCTTTTCACCGCTGTTAGCTTTATCCCCCCCTAGTGCACCCCTAGTGTGCCACAGGACTTTCACCCTTCTCCCTCAAATGATAATCCCTTCCCCCTTCTCCCTGGAGTCAGCAAAGACGTCGAATGATGCTAAAATGGGGGTGGAGTAGCTTGCAGTTTGTAGTATACAAGGCTTTATACCATGTGTCGTTTTAAGTGAGTTTCCCCTGTGAGTTTCATCACTTAGTTTTCATCTCAGCGGCTGCTCTGTTTCCTGTCCAATAGCGTCCATCAATCCGACGATTGCAAGCCTGCCCTTGAAACTCAGTACTAAAGTGGGAGCTAAGCCGCTAAATGCTAACCACTAAAGACAAAAATTTTAATTATGCATGTTTTGTTTTAAAATGCAAATGTCCATGTCCCAGTTCTGTTCCTGCTAAGCTATTAAGAACAAATGCAGCACCTTGAAACTGTGTGTGCGCAGAAAATGGAGAAGAAACAGAAATGTTTGTTCTTCATAAATCGATGCTCTTATTCATCCTTTCATGTTGCGGTTTTCGCACTTTGTCGCTTCTCTCCCCGCAAACGGCAGGAGGTCCCTCTGACTCCCTCTGTCTGCCATAGACTCATTTATTAACGTTCTCCACCTACCCATCTGCTATAAATACCCTCAGGCAGTGAGTCATCAGCCCTGTTACCAGCCCTATATCTCTCCCATCATGCCTCATAGCGGCTAGGTGCAATCTGGATGGCCCAGGGAGCCGGGAATTGTTAAGTGGAAGCGCAGAGCTCACTGGCGGCTTGACCGGAATAAGAATAAAAAGTGTGCCAGCCTGCTGCACGATTCTCTACGTGTCCCGCTGGCAGCCTGTGAGCGTTGGCACCTTGTACACGTACGGCCTCGCTTGCAACCTACCAGGCAGGATGCCTTTCTCAAAAACAAATACAATAAAGGGGGGTGGGTGGAAGTTGTTTGTGTAGGGGTAGATAACTTGACTCATACTCCTCTGAGTCAATGCAGCTCACTGTGAAATCCAACACTTCCTTTTTGTCTTATTCCTGCATTCATTTAAAAATGTTAATTTAGAAATAAATTAGCAGCTTTGTAGCTGGGGCTCCCGCCTTCGATTGCCACCCGACCTATGGTGGGCGTTGGACTCCGCCAGGCTGCTCTTTGTCACCAATTCTGTTCACAACTTTTATGGACAGAGTTTCCTGGTGTAGCCAAGGAGCAGATGGGGTCCAGTTTGGGGGCCTCGGGATCAGGTCTTTGCCTTTTGGGGATAATGTGGTCCTGCTGGCGTCGTGGGGCTGTGACCTGCAGCTTGCCAGGATGAGGATCAGCACCTCCAAAAGGGTGGATTGCCCTCTCCTGGTAGGGGATGAGTTACTGTCTCAGGCAGAGGAGTTTAGCATCTCGAGGTATTATTTATGAGTGTGGGAAGAATAGGGTGGAAGTCGGCAGTAATATGCACATTGTATCATTCTATTGTTGTGAAAAAGGAGCTGAGCCAGAAGCTCTCGATTTACTGGTCAACCTATGTTCCTACCCTCACCTATGGTCATGAGCTCTGGGTAGTGACCGAAAGAATGAGGTGGCGGATTCGAGTGCCCCACATGGCTTTCTGCCGCAGGGTGTCTGGGCTCAGCTTTAGCGATAGGGTGAGGAGCTCAGACATTTGGGAGAGGCTCAAAGTGGAGCCACTGCTCCTCCACATCGAAAGGAGCCAGTTGAGGTGGTTCGGGCTTCTACCTCGGATGCCTCCTGGACAACTCCCTGGGGAGGTGTTTTGGGCATGTCCAACCAGGAGGAGGTCCTGGTACAGACCCGGCACACGCTGGAGAGAACGTCTTGGTTTCCCCCGGTGGAGCTGGAGGGGGTGGCTGGTGAGAGGGTGGTCTGGCCGTCCCTACTTAGACTGCTGCCCCGGCGACCCGACCCCGGATAAGTGGTGGAAAATGGATGGATGGACGGATGGCGGCGTTATGTATCTCAGTAGGTTTGGACTCTGTACTTGTTGTCAGAAGTTGCTGGCTCAAATCCTGTTGCTGGAAAAACAATACTGTGGTTGAACCCTTGAGGAAGAGCCTTCCCAGGTGAAACAGAAGGTGCAGGGACGTGTGCATAATAGGCGCTTCACTTCCTGATAGAAGCCGAGGTCTCTCTGTCTCTCTGGGTAAAAAGCACAACTTTAACTGTGAAGAGGGCACAGTGCACAGTTTCTAATTTGTAATGTGTCTAACATTTTATTGCAATGTTATTGTGTTATTTTGCTGCTTTGCCAGACATTTGAATTCTTATTTACTTTGAACTGTCTTGTATGATTTTTAAAATAGATTTTACAAGCAAACTGAAACAAGTTGAGAAGTCTGCGTTGAGAAGCATTTTATGGCACATATAGTCTGTACAGGAAACACGATCTTTAGGATTACATTGAAGGCAGCATCTAAGCTTACAGCTATTCACTTTGATAGCAGAAGTTTATAACTATGTGCAGTTATCAATATGAATATAATTGGAGAGATATTAATAATTTAGCAGGATGTTAGGTCAGTACCTATTACCAGATGCTCTAAATATAGAATAGTCGCTATAGAAATTACAGCTTCTGTGATGAAAAATACATTTTAAATACTTTCTCCACATCCAAGATATATTTCCTAAAAGCTTAACCAACACAGTTCATTTTTTTAAATTTTGTGGGGTGGATTACAATAAACCATGTAAACTTGTTTTAAACAAGCGTTCTCAATAAGAAAACATGCACAGTATGCATTTTTGTTCTGCTTTTGGATATTTTTGGTTGGTCGGGAGTTTTTAATATTCAGCCACCATCCACACTACTTTCTGTACAAGACCCCCTGAACAGCGTCTTCTCCCAGGCCACAGTCCTCCTGAAATAGGTCTCATGAGAAGCGCACTGGGCCCTATGGGTCCTTCCTACTCTTAGTCACCCAATGCCCGTTATGCTCCTATTGACTCTAAGCTCATCTGCGCGTTTCTCAAACTATTCGTATCCCACGTCTTCTTTATACATCTACATGTTTATCAACAACACATTTTCATGTTCTTACTCTCATCTTTATTCAGTTTATTGTTTTGTGTATTGGTGTAATTTTTCCCTCGACTATGTTTAACTCGTATACTCGTACCACTACCACAACAAATTCCCGGTACTTTTTGTACAAAGCGAATAAAAAATAGATCCGGATTCCTTACAGTTTCCGCAAGCAGAACAGGCGCCCTCTACTGGCACTCGGAGGGAGCGACGGGGTTTGTCCATTACAGGTAGCGATTATACTGTTTTCACTGTTTTTACTGTTTGTTCCCCGCCTCTTGCCCGTAGCTTCCGGGATAGGCTCCGGACCCCCGGGACCCAGAAAGGATAAGCGGGTTGGAAAATGGATGGATGGATTATGCTGTTGGATAAAAATGTTGCCATTACAGAGAATGGATGGATGGATTATGCTGTTGGATAAAAATGTTGCCATTACAGAGAATGGATGGATGGATTATACTGTTGGATAAAAATGTTGCCATTACAGCACGCAGAGATTTTGAGAGAAAGGAAACGTGTGTACTGTAAATCCGGGTTTCGTTCGTTCTTCTAATTGAGAAAACACAAAAATACAGTGACGTGAAATTAAAACGTAAAAAATGAAAACGCGAAAAGAAAAAATCAGGCTCAATTTTTTTTCTGTTTTAAAACACCTAATACAAGCCATTATTTAATAGGCCTACTATAACATACCTAGAGATCACATAAGGCGAGACGTTAGTCGGAGCGTCCCCCATTTCCTGAACAATTCCATTAACGCAACAAACGTCACACGACGTAAGCGGGATCGGAAGACAGCATTGTCGCAACAATAAGCGTGAGAAAGATCGCAGCACTGTACTGTAGCAGCAATGCGGGACGTATCGAAACCAAACTTTAGGACAACACATCCCTGCTGGAAAGCAGCGCAGGCAGCGTATCGGCTTACCAGCATGAGCAGCATAATGCATGTGGTTACACAGCACATGTTGTGTTTTGCTGCTGGTGGACCAGCATCATTAATGAAATATTGCTGGTGGACCAGCTTCATGTGCATCTGCAGAGAAGACAGTAGGGTCAGCCAGTCCCTGGAGTAGCGGGGGTTAAGGGCTTTGCTATATCATGATAAACTGAAGTATAATAGAGAAAATGGAGTACATATTGTCACACCACAAATAATTAAAATGAATGCATTTAGGGTGTATTAATAATGAATCTTTTTTAATAAACCTTATTTATCTGTCGGTACACTGTTGTAAAACGATTTTTTTAAAAGGTTGGGGACAGCTTTCATTGAAGAACAGGTAAATTCCTATCATATCAGGCCGCTGCTGGATCCAGCCTTTAGTCATAATACTTCCTGCTGTACAAGTGTGCCCTCTACTGGCAAAAGTCTGAATTAATGACTAATAAATCCATCCATCCATCCGTCTTCCTCTCATCTAGAACGGGGTCATGGTGAGTCTGGAGTCTATCCCAGGAAACATAAGACAGAAGGTAGGGGACGATCTGGACAGGATGCCAGTCTATGCAAAGGGCACAGACTCACACGCTGTGGGCAATTTAGAGACTCCGATTCACCTAACTGCATGTTTCTGGCTGGCAGGAGAACCCCCACAGTGTGGGGCACACGGCAGACAGACAGCGGCCCATTGCAGGGCACACAGACATATGCACACACTACAGGCAATTTAAAAATGCCACATCCCTTAACCTCATGCCTTTGGACTGCGAGGAGGAACCTACACGACGCAGGGAGGGCATGCAAACACTCCCCACATGGTGAGACTCAAACCCATAACCCTGAAGGTGTGCGACAGCATTGCATGCCCTCACTGGGCCTCTTCCAGGTACTCCAGTTTCTCCATGGAGCCCAAAGCCACGCGATTAAGCTGCTTGGCGTCTCTCATTTGCCCAAAGCAGTGTTTCTCAACCCCATCCTCAGGCAGCCCCAGACAGTCAGTTTTCGCTCCCTTCAGACTCCCTGGAAGGCATGACTGCATGCGTGACTGTGTGTCCCCTGTGATGGACCGGCGTCCAATCCATGCAGGGATATTAACCCCTATTCCGTGTTTGGGGTGAATCTGACCCCAGAGCATCATTAAACGGTAGGCAAATTTCACATGGGGGAAATTATCATGGGAAAAGTGTTAATGCTGTCTTATGCAAAAAAAACACTCACAACAGACAAACACATTTAGATGAAGCACAAAATTTCAATTTTATTATATAATTTAAGGCCAAATTACAAATAAATAAAATAGGACACACTAGCAAATATTGTTACAAGGCAGTATCCAGGCAAATGTGGAAAGAAGACCCCAAAACTGGTCAATATAACAAATATAAGAGATTTAAAATGTATATTACAGCTGTACATCTGGGACTTCTAACAAGCATCGATCAAAAGTACATACAAGAGTAACATGGAAAAACATCCCCCCCCACAGCATATTCAACGAATAAAACACATATTAATGCTTCTTGTCTTCCAGCATCATGTACTCTCGATTCATCGACGCAGCAAACAGCACTCTATATGCACGTGCACACTATTTGATTTTCCTATTTCCATGTAAACTCCGTATTAATAAAACAAAGGCAATCTTCTCCTGAGGAACAAACACTGGACGTCTCACAGTACTGCACTGGTGCATTTTCTGCTGGAAAAACCTGGGGCGGCCGCTGTCCTGTGTCGCCTTGTTCTTCAAAAGACCGTCGAAATGATAAGAATAGAATAAAATAAAATACGAGGATTTCCGTCTGTTAAAATACCCTTTAAGATTTTTATAGTATGTGGGAGGAAATGCAGTCCACCGGTTTTGTCCGCGGGTAACAAACTGGCTCAGTGAATTTACAAAAAATGCAAACCATGCAAAACCAGGCTGGGTGCACATATTGCGATTACCGTTCCGCTGCTCAAACGTGGGCCGGGCCCCGCCATGGACTCCTGTGGCTTCCCAGTCCTGCGAGGGGCGAGGCGGACAGGCATGCATCACGCCGGAGGCGGGGACCATGTGCGGGGCGAGGGGATTCCTAAGGGGACGTAATCCTAATCATGTTTGCTTCAGGATGGCAAATCGCTTCAGCTGATTAAGACAGTTAATGCCAGTGCTCTTTGTCGCATAAAAGGCTGATCCTTTTTGTCCAGAAAGCAGCAGTAACAAAGCACCCCCCACCCCCACCCTGGCACATCCAGGGGTCAAAGGGCAAGCCTTAAACTCCTTTAAAACTCCACCGTCTAATCACCTAGGCAGGGCATAGAAAAATAAACAAAAATGGCTACAACACAAAGGGATATATAAGTGTGATTCTTTCTTCATGTCGACCATAAGCAGCGTGCAGTGCCGGGTTCAGTCTCTGAAATCTCCGAAAGGGACATCACCCCCCAACACTGAACCTAACTCCCTTTTAATCATGCGGGCTACACCAAGTTACAAAGAGGCAGGAGCGGACTGGCAATTAAGAGCAGTCCAGGAATTTTCTGGGGAGAGAGGGGGGGGGGGGGGTCACACCCCTGGCATATTTTGCTAATTGCGATCAACTGGTTTGCCGTCATTGACATGAAACATTCTCCATTACTCATCTCATAAGATCCACCTGGAAACGCGGTGAGATCCACCTGAGGCTAGTGCACTTACACATATATATAGATATCTATACAGATATATAGGCAATGTAATGCAGGGGTTGGGGGAGAGAGACCAGCCCTCACAAGACCGGCCCACTGGAAAAATTCCTGAACTTCCCCAGGCCAGTCCGCGCCTGCAGAGGAGTCTCGACAAAGGACGCATGCGCTACTTTGAGGTAAGCACGGTTGAGAAGACGGGCGTTTCTGTCGGAGCCACGGGCAGAAGCTGCGTTCCTTCGCTGTCCTGCGGCCCGTGCTGGCGGGCTGGGCGGCCTCTTCTCGCCGCCGGACCAGGGGTCACTGCTAACGTACGTGCGCGGTATGCAAAGACGGTACGGACACGACGGTATTGCACAGAGCCTCTCATGGCTACAACCGTGAATCATTACATGGACGATACACTGGAAAAGCAGAAAAAAAAACCAACTACCAGCACTCCACACACATTTCCGAAATATTCCTTGAAAAACTCAAACCCTGATGTAAAAAAAAGAGGTCAGTCATTCAGTAAGAAATAGACTAATGTAACGCAGATTGGTTGAGTGACAGACACTGTCCATTCGATTTCGGCGTTACTGTTTGGGTACACAAATGTGGGACCGATCGATCACTGTTTGGGACCAAATGTTCATTCTATTTTTACTTTTGGTCTTACTTCAAGTATTTTTTCCCCAGTCTGCTAAGAGGGGGCGCTGTAGCAGGGCAGGGCAGTAGGGGTAGGGGAGGGGCGGCCCAGACACCAGCTTCCTCCCAGGCCCGCCTACTTCCCCCCGTACATCCTCTCGATGTCGTCCTGGTAGTGAGTCTTCAGCTCCTTCCTCTTCAGCTTGAAGGCGTCGGTGACCAGGCCCGTCTCGGGGGTCCAAGGCTCTGCGCTCAGCCGAATCTTCTTGGGGATCTCGAAACGCTCAAGCTGAGCTAAAGAGGACATAGGCATGTCACTGCTGGAGACAGGAAACGCATCACGGAGCTCGGCTAACATCAACAGGATGTGCCATGATGCCTGGAGGTGGGGTCAGCCAGCCCAGGGAAACGGCATTATAACCACGCAGCTTTCCATGTCAGAGCAAAGGAGGAATGATTATTAGCTCACACAGACTGTAGTAGGGTTTCTAGATTCAATTATCCAATTAGTAAGCATTTTTAAGTCAAGTGAAAAAAAGTTTGATAAGAGAGATCAATAATCAACAATTAATTTTACAATTAATAATTAATATTTCCTCCATATATTGCTCTTGTATTGAAGTCGGGCTAATTTCTGAGTTAGCGGTGTGCTAATTCTGAGTTAAGCATTCTCTCCTTTTCCTGACTTTACAGTACTTTGATTTTCTATCACACCTTACCATCTATTTAGCTGTAAAGGCCCTACCTGCGACGGCTGCCTCCGTTATGATCGCCAGCACTTCCTTTTCCATCACGGAATTGTTACAGATCTCCTCCCAGGAGCCCCTGATACCCTTCTGCTCCGCTAGAGCAGTCAGCTGCTTCTGATTGGGCACCACGAAGCCAATCACGTATGACTCGTCACTGCACGGGGGGGGGGAGGGGGTAGAGACGGACAGAAATCCTGTGAGACCAGACACTGATGTTGAACCTGGAGTCACATGTATTCGCTTAGCAGATGATTTTTTTCCTAAAGCGACATATAAGTGAGTGAGCAGGGTCAGCCAGTGTCTGGAGCAAATGGGGTAAGACCTTTCTCAAGGGTAATGTGATTTTTTAGCCAACCGTGGGACTTGGACTCGCAATCCATGTGCTGGCTGGATTCACTATGCGTAGACCAGAGGGCACTGACAAGATCGGTCAGCAGATCAGATGAGTATCTGATGAGTACTCAAATTGTTTGGAAGATCTGGAACACTCTGTACTTAGTGGACAGGGCCCAGATGGGTGCCACCAGTTGATCGCACGTTTGGTCGACCATAATGACTGTCCAATGACTGGCCGGCTGACCTGTTGGCGTAGGCACAGATGTTGTCGATCAAGGGGCAATTCTTGAGCATCGCCTCCACCTTGCCCAGCGACACGTACTCCCCGGCCTGCAGCTTCACCAGGTCCTTCTTACGGTCTGTGGGAAGACGTAGCCTGTTAGCCAGCATAAGGACATTGCAGGAAGCCCGCAAACAGGGCAGAATTACTTCCGATTAGTGCAGGCTTGCCGACGTCTTGCCGATTAACAAACGATTTCAGTCTCATACGGTTTAGATGTAACTCGTGTGCGTTGGGCAGACGCGGGCTAGGCGTATGTGTGTATTGTGGCTAAGCATCAAAACATACATAATTCTTCAAATCCACCCATCTTCTAACTGCAGGGCTGGGATTCAAACCCCCATCATGAAGGTTTAAGGTGACTGTGGTTCCCACTGAGCCTCCATTGAAACGTCTCCTTAAACGACAAACTGTCTTCAAAGCCAAAATCCCCCGACATTCTGTCTGTCTATCCACCGCAGCATTTCGAGACTATCCTCCTCGCCACAAGAACTCACCAATGATCTTCAGGCACCCGTCAGAGTGGAACTCGCCGATGTCTCCCGTGCAGAACCACCTCTGCCCCTTGTTGTCCACAAAGAAGTCCTCTTGGTTCTTGGCCTCATTCTTGTAGTAGCCCTGGGTGACATTGGGCCCCCCTATGATTATCTCCCCCCGGGGGCAGGGCTTATCGGTGCTGTGGTAACCACCTGGGGACAAGGGTGCCAGTGATCAGCCAGGAGCTCTTGAGTAACTCAGACTTCAAGGTCAAGGCTTATTCAAGGCAACTCACCGTCCTTCCAGTCCTTGAGGGAGATTTCCGAGCAGATGAGGGGGGCTCCTACACGTCCCGTACTATAATCCCACACTGCAAGACAAGCAAACGTGGACAAGGTCTTCAGCGTCCAGCTGGAGGCTCGGCCGACGGGGCGGGCGGCCTGGCGACTCACCCTCGGTGATGGTGCCCGCGCCGCACGTCTCCGTCAGGCCGTAGCCCTGGCCCACCGGGCAGCAGAAGCAGATGTTCATGAAGCGCTGGGTGGCAGCCGAAAGCGGAGCCCCCCCCGAGAGCAGCAGGCGCGTCCGCCCCCCCAGCAGGGAGCGCACTTTCCGGAAGACCAGCCTGGGGAACCCGAGGGGACAATCTCAACAAGGGCTGTATGCTGATTTACTGAACACCATCGATTTGCATGTAGCTCACATGCCATTTACACACAATTTACATGGTTACACCTCTAGGCAGACAGACAGACACATAGAGACCAAGACGGACAGACAGACAGACAGACACATAGAGACCAAGACAGACACATAGACATAGAGACCAATACAGACAGACAGACCAAGATAGACATTCTCTCTAGAGACAGACAGACAGACAGACAGACAGACAGACAGATAGCCTTGTACACAGAAACAAAGGTCTGACAGCACAATCAAAATCCCATGCGCTTCCTGGGGCTGTGTGTGGAGCCTGTATCTGACCCTACCTGTCACATAGAGGTGTGTTGTAACCCTTTGAGATCTGTTCCATCTTGTAATTGTAGGCCAGCACAAACAGAGTCCTCTGCAGGGGGTTCATCTCCTCCACTTTGGTCATCACGTTCTTGTAAATGCGGTCCATGATTTCCTATGAGGTTTGGGAGGGGGAGGGGTGGGGTTATGGCTTGGGGTTAAGATGCCGATCTGTAATTGGCTGTGGATGGGGGAAGCCCCGCCCCCTCCATACCGGAACAGCGGCCATCAGCGTGGGCTTCAGCGCTGTCGTGTCCCCTCTGCTGCCCTTCTTGATCTTCGAGGACTGTTGAGGGACCGGAATCGCGTTAACGAGGTGGGAGAAGAAGCCGGTTCTCTCGGCAGCTTGGCCATGAGCCGGGCAGGTGCCCTCACCTGGTCGGCCAGCGTCTGGGCAGAGGAGTATCCGATGCGGCAGCCGTGGGAGACGCACACCATCTCCGCGCTCAGCTCCAGCACGTGGGCCAGAGGCAGGTACCCGATGTAGGTGTCGTTCTCACTGTGCAGGACACGACCCCGGCGTGAACACGGTCAGTAAAAGAACAATGTGCCTGTCGTTCTTAATGCTTGACTATCTGTGTTAGAGCGCCCCCTGTTGGTCCGTCATATATTTAAGTCCTTTCTGTTTAAAAATGGGAAATTGGACAGCATGTCTGTGTGTGTGTGTGTTCCAGTGCTGCCTAGCATTGGGCCCTGTGCCTCCAGGGAGGCTGCAGGATCCCCATGTGACCCGGTAATGGGTGAGTGGCTATGGATCTTTGGTTTGGTCATTAAGCGCACGGCAGCCTCCTACTCGAGCTGGGGGATGCGCTCAGCCATGCCCGTCACCCCGGAGATGAGGTTGCTGTGAGAGATCATCACGCCCTTGGGAATGCCGGTGGAGCCACTGGTGTACATGATGACGGCGATGTCAGAGGGGCGGGGCGGCTGTCGGGGCCGGGACACTGTGGCCGGGAAAAACACAGCGGTTCACACAGAGTCGTGCAAGCCGGCAATCCCAGCAGCCCTCCTTGGCAAGCCAACGGCCGCATCGTCACGCTTACTGTTCTCAGGCTTGGCCCCAAGCTCCTGTACCGCAGTCATGTTGTGGACCATGATGCCTCTGGGGTAGCCGGGCCAGGCCACCGGCTTTTTGTCCACCACAATGATGTGCTGGAGCCGGGGGACCTCCAGCAGGATCGGCTAGGGTTGGAAATGGGGAAAATCAGGAGTGCCAGGTTCAGCAGATGATCTCTGGCTTCTGATTTAAGGCTTGGGGTCAGTCTGCCAGCTATGGGATTCAAACCTACAACCTAAGCCCAACTCAAGGAGATATACACCCCCCCTGACCACCCTCAACAATTCTCTTAATTTTAGCTAATCAAAGATGCGATAAGCAGTTACTCTATTGGCACCCTGGAGGTATACTGGAGCAAATTTTTGACATAGCTAAGGGTTCACAGAGGCGTGGTGGAACACCCCCCCCCCTCCAGCTTTAGGAATTAAATGCCAAGTAGCTGCCTGGAAGGTTCATAGCTGCCTGTAACGATCAATGTACAACCCTGTTTCCAACTGGTATGCTGTCTAAAATGTAAATAAAAACAGAATGCAATAATTTGGAAATCATATAAACCCATATACAAATGGGTTGTAATCATATCATATAAACCCACACCTCTACTTTTAACAACATGCTGTAAAAGTTTGGGAACTGATGAGCCCAGTTGCTGGAGTTCTGAAAGTGAAATGTTGTCCCATTCTTGCCTGATGGAGGATTTCAACTGCTGAGCAGTTCAGGGTCTCCATTGTCATATTATTCACTTCATGATGTGGCAAATGCTTTCAGTGGGTGACCGTCTGGACTGCAGACAGGCCAGTCTAGCAGGCAGAGTCTTCTATGGAGCCATACTGTTGTAATACGTGCAGAATGTGATCTGGCAGCATATGTTGCTCCAAAACCAGTATATATTAATGGTGCATTCCCAGATGTGCAAGCTAGCCAAGCCATGGGTATTAATGTGCCCCCATACCATCAGGGCCCACTGATAACAAGCTGGATGGTCCCTCTCAGCATAAAAGAACGCAGCATAAAAGAATTCCGCTTTTATTTACATTTGACGCAGTCCAGCTTTTTTGCAGATTAAAAAGGCAAACAGACTAGCTAAGCGCGGGTAAGATAGCGTACCTTGAGCCGGCTCTCCAGAAGCTCCTTACTGGTGATTATGTGTGTCACCTCTGCCTCGTTAAGGCCGTGGGCAATGGCCGGACCTCCCAGGGTGGAGTACAGGGTGACCACTGGCAGGAACCAGAATGCAAAACGGAAAGGAGGAAGGAAGGAAAAGCAAGACCAGGGGAGGAACAGATGGGGCTCATTAGTTGAGGCTCTTGGGCGTTCATGATAAAGCTGAAAGGATGTGAGGGGACCGGGACGGTGTCAACATGTCTGCGCAGAGGCCACACTCACGCGGGAAGTTGTGCATGAAACAGGCCTGGGCGGCTATTATCCACTCGGCCCGCGTCTCGCAGCAGATAGCGATGTTGCACTTAGACCTCTGGCCCAGCGTGGCGAGGCCACTGCCAAACGACGCCGCCGCCTGGAACGTCTCCTCATATGACAGCCACTCGTAGTCCCCGAGGATCACCTGCAGGGGGCGATGGAGCAAGGTCAGAGGTTAAGGGTCACTTCTCAAGAGATGGATCCACGTTTATACGAAAAGGCTAAAACTGTTTAGCTACAGCCCTCCGTTCCTCGAGGAAAATCCACCAAAATTTGTTTAATATATTTAATGCATTGAAGCCTCATATAAATGATCCTGCTTTTTACATATGTACATGCATACATGTGTCCTGTAGATCAAGAGACATGGGGCCAATGTGATGCCAGTAGGGGTTTGGTGGGTGCTACTAATAAAAAATGAATTACAAAATGCAAATAACGAACATGTTTTTTTTTTTTTACTACTGTCTAGTGACTG
The DNA here is from genome assembly GCA_026780765.1 of Petrocephalus schoutedeni. Lineage (NCBI taxonomy): Eukaryota > Metazoa > Chordata > Actinopteri > Osteoglossiformes > Mormyridae > Petrocephalus > Petrocephalus schoutedeni. Next base: position 16,720,352 of record JAODKL010000044.1, on the reverse strand, counting down.
CATGTTCCCTCTCTCTATGCAGGGAAGCAAACTGTTATATGAATTAATATAGGCCAGTTATTTTTCACTTACACAGTTATAACTACGTTTTTTTTTAAGCGATTGCTAAATTAAGTCCCCCAGCAGTTTGCACGTCTCCAGTGCTTCACTCAACAACATAAAACAGCCTAACTGCACTGCGCAAAGCCTAAACAAACTGAGCAGGGCCACTGACTGTCGAGGCGCACAGAGCGTAAAAGTCGCCAACGTTCTGTTGACTTAAAAAACTGCAGTTTCAAACATAGGCATTAACCCCGGCACAAAAACTATACACTGGGAGCTTCGTGGAATGGGCCTCCATGGCCGAGCAGCAATGCCAAGTGTCGGATGGAGTCTGACCACCACTGGACTGTGTTCTGTAGAGTGACGGATCTCTCTGTCTGGCAGTCTGAT
>JAODKL010000044.1:16709477-16719763 GCA_026780765.1 Petrocephalus schoutedeni | reverse complement strand
TTGGTGTGGAAGAACTTGACTGGCCTGCACAGAGCCCTGACCTCAACCCCATCAAACACCTTTGGGATGAACTAGAACTGAGACTGCGAGCCAAGTCTTCAGGTCCAACATCAGTGGAGAGCCTCTCTTGTGGAGAGCCTTCCCAGAAAAGTGGCAGGGGTTTTAGCTGTAAAAGGGCAATCAACTCCATACTGATTTATTCATTTAGAATGGGATGCCATAAAAATTCCTATAGGTGACCCAATACATTTGTCCATATTTTGCACACATGTTCTCCCCATGACAGCGCTGTGGTGATTCTGTGGCTTAGTCCCATACTACCATACTACCTGCAATTCAGACTAGTTCCATCCCAGTCTAAGCAGGTGTGGGCCTGGCCAGTACTTGGATGGGTACTTGCTGTTGGAAGAGGTGTTGGTGTGGCCAACAGGGAAGCCCATCTTGTGGTCTGTGTGGATCCCAATGCCCCAGTGCACTGATGGGGACACTGTGCTGTAAAAATGATGCTGTCCTTCATATGAGACGTATAACCGTGGTCCTGACTCTCTGAGGTCATAAAATATCCTTGGGCATCTTTTGAAAAAGTATGGGTGGTACCTTGAAGTCCTGGCTAAAACTGACCAGTGTGGCCCTATCAGATCTGGCCTCCTGATCATCCCCTATAACCTGGTGAATTCTCTTCTGCCCCTTCACCACCTTAGCTACTGTGTGGTGAGCGCACTGGTGCAGAAAGGATGGCATCGCAACATCCAGGTGGGGGCTACACATGGTGGTAGAATTGCTTCCGGAAAGTGCTTTGGGTGTCATGAAAAGCACCATAGAAATGTAACATTCATTCAATCATTCACAGGGCATCAGGGCACCAGGAGGACAGCTAATTTGCCTTTATACAAAATTAAATTATAATCTTGGGATTAAGCATGGGATAAACATATTTTTCCCGAATCTACTGTTCTGGGAAACCGTTGTAATGCTGAAGTAACCCCCCTCCCCCCATATAAACCAGGCTGGGAGGAGAATAACTACCAAATAACAGGCCGATAAATAAATAACAAAATAACAGGCTGGTAGATTTGGCTAATACAGAACTCCCACCTGCCAGTACACATTACTAACCAGATCATATGATTAGTCTGCAGAGTAAATAAGTTTATGAGACGGAATGTTTCAGCTCTCTTGTTTTGGAAAAGTCTGTAAATAAGACTAAGAGTAATCCATCTCCGAAACACTTACGCCGCTCAGGGTAAGAGGAGGGCAAGCAAGACCACTCCCTGGACAGGGTGGAGGCGAAAGTCAGACGCTCAGCCCGGGTGGCCCGAGGCTACAGTACTGGGGATCAAGCTCCCCTGTTTACACGGTTAATTAATTTATCTGACACTTTCATCCAAAGCAACTTACAGTCAGAGATGGGCAGTATTTCCAGAAAATGTATCTAAACTACATATTTATTTACTCTTAGGTATGGAGTAAAAAAATCTGATGTAATTTGTAACAAAATACTTTGAGATTGTATTTTTTATGTAGTTTATGTTATACTTAATAAAATATATCATTCTATTTATTTATTTTCTGTCATTTTAAGAACCTTCATCCCAGGCTTACAGGCTTTTAAATTTAGCCTATCGCCGTCTTTGGCTAGATGCAAGTAAACCATGTGACACGTCCTGTTGGGCCCAGCTTGCTGGCTGTGAACTTAATTTCCTCATGACCAGTAACCCAAACAAAGAACTCGGTGCAAATTGCTTTAAGGTAAAGTATGCAGAAAGATACACTATCAGGTATTACTCACTGAATGTCATTATAGGACAGAAAAATAGAGCGATTAGCAAACAGCAGTGCTGTGCTTTAGGACTTGTGAATTAATTTGCTAGCCTGCTAGTGGCATTCTAATTAATTCCACCAGGCATGCTCAGGCAGTGGCATCTTGTAGTTTGTCATATATGGCTTCTTTACTTGCATTAGAGATAAATCAGGCTAGTTACCTTTGTTCTTAAGGACAAAAATAATTCATCAGGTAAACAGCTGTGTTTTATAGCCACTGAGCCTGTGTAAAAGACAGCTGTTGCATATTATATATGTATCAGCCACTGGTTACGTGTTTTTGATTATATATCTAAAAAATACACTACTATAAAACAAAATGGGAAATTCACACATTATGATAATTAACTTATGAAAGCCCTGGTGTGTCTCCTTGTCACACAAGCAGCCTGGCTTACACCCATTAACATCCTTGAACCTCTACTCAAATGGCAGTTCCCACAATGCACTGGGAAAGCCCCCCCCCCTCCCAGAGCTGGCACCCGCGATTGCGCTGACCTTCTTGAAGACTTTCCCGTTGGGCTGCAGCTCATCCTCCTCGCTGAGGAGCACCCGGGTGCCCAGACAATCCCGGTGGGGGAAGAGCTTGGCCGAGCTCGCGAACACCTTATCCAGTGTATCGCAGCCGGGCCGCAGTGAGCTGGCCAGGCCCTGTGTGCTGTTCACAGCCCTGTAGGGGCCAGAGGACCCCCCCATCGGCACCGCCTTTCTGCGGAGGGCCCGCTTCTGCCTGGCTGGGGCACCAGAAAACAGGTACCAGGGCAGGAAGGTGACGCTGGAGTAGATCCAGACGACGCAGTGGAAGAGCAGCGAGAGTAGGGGATGAAGGTCTGCCTTTAGCTTCATGGTGAGTGCTGGGGGGGGGGCAGGGGGCTTGTGATGGAGACTCTGCCGGGTGAGCCCTCTGCACCGAGAAAGATGAAAGCAAAGTGTGAGAGACGGCCGACGGCCACCCAATCAGCCCCCAAAGCTGTCAGGCATCAGCCAGGCATAACCACTCATCCTGGAAGATCTTTAGAAGACACAGATTAAGGGAAAAAATAAATAAAGAAATAATTTGTCCAGTAAGTGGCCTACAGTCCATGCCGAAATGTTTGGCCATAGGACACACCCTGAGCTAAAATTAATAAAATGAAAGGTACTGAAATCAGATAAGGCTGAGTAGCCTCTCAACAATGACTAGTTTTTCATAAAATAACAAAAAAGAGCATTTATGGGTAAATCAAAGCCGACGCAAACGATCCTTCCTCCAAGAATCAAAAACGCAGAGCCCTCAAATGGCAACCGAAACAGGCCCAAAGAAGTCTGCTGACCCGAACTGAAACAGGGACGTGAGAGATTGTGGCCCTGGGAGAGACCCAAAGACACGACAGGAACAGGCCTCCGAAAAAGCCGCCTCCCCAGCTAGAGGAGGGGCGGGTTATACCGCACTTTCCAGAGGAACGTACTGAGAGCATTCAAGTGGATTATCAGAGCGCAAGTCAAAGTCCGAAGTAGGTAAAAGGTGTCCCCAGGGGCAAAACAACCCACCTTAAGGTCCTGTGGGGGAGGGGGGGGGGGTCATAAACCTCAGCTAGAAATTGCATAAGAGTCCCCAGATTAGCACACAAACACCCTGTCGACATGACTGGACAGTTTCAGTTTAAGCCACATTGGCGCGGAAACGTCAAACTACCCCAGAGGTGACCGTCCTGGTTCTATACTCGGTGGGGGGGGGGGACTTTATAGTGATTTTATCAGTGCAGAGTTAGAGGTTTGACAGCGGTAGCTGTAAAGGCAAAGGGCAACAGGCCCCTCATAACGCAACCAAAGGGGCTGGCCTGAAGCAGGCTGCGGCCACACCACACCAGTCCCCAGCCGTTGCAGTGTGGGGACTCGCAGCTGCCAGCAAGCACTGGAGAGTCACCCGGGGATCTATGAGCCTCGGTCTGCAGGCATGACTATGTGTCACCCAGCCATGGCCACAGGCGAGAAGCGGCCCTACTCTAATACGATTAATTACGGCAAGGTGTCGCCTTTTGGGCAATGACTCAGTCCGTCCTAAATTTCTCCACCCAATCGCGGAATTCAGATAATCGAATTTCCTTCGATTATTAGTTGAGGCTGCATTAGACTGGCAAACTATCCGCATGGGGTTTGCAGATGCGGCTGGCGAGGCACAGCTCCAGAACGGGCTGCGGCTCCTGCCGGTCACCGTGGGGCCGTGCAGTGATGGGAAGGGACGATTAATCCCGAGAGTCGCACCGTGGGCTCGGCAAGCATGCAGACAGGTTGGGCAACAAATCTAACGTTGTGCAACAAGTTTCCCACCTCAGATCTTCCGAGTGCACGCGTAAGGAAATGGAGGAAGGATGGCTACTTCATTTCAGCTTCGCATTTGAACGATACCGACGCGATCTTTCGGCCACGGCAGCCTCATGGGACTCGCTGTCAGCCCGATCGCAAGGCGCCCCCCCCGCCCAGCCACAGCGCCGCTCGCCGATGCGGCTCCGGCCAGACGCCGTAATATCGAGCCCCACATCTGCCGTACTGGCGGATCCGAAGTGTCAGAATGGCTGATTACATACCTGCCCGTGTCACGCCGATTGCTCATTTCAAAAAGCAAATCAACTGAATGCAACACGAATATGCCTGATATCCCAGTCGCAGACGTGTAATCTATCGGATCTATAAAAACACCCAACGGTTAAAGGCTCTGATTCCAATCGTGCTACGAAGCGGACGTTCTGACACTTTAAAGCACGCAGCGCCCACCAACACCCCCTCCCAGCCCCCGATAGGCCAGTTTTATTAAACCAGATCATATCTTATTTGCAACATTGTACAGCCGATGGGGGTATAACGGCAGGACCCCCGCTGGACTCTGGAGATCACACCTGAACATTGAATGCGAAGATGAAATAGATAAACTGGTTAAACAGGCGGAGTACCGGCCGCATCTGCAAATGCAATCTGCTGGATTTAGGGTGTTAATGCGATAGCAAATACCAAGACAATACACTCACCTTATTCTAGCTATGGGTTTCCTCGCAGCAGCGGCCGCTATTCTCTGGAAATGTAAGCAATCGCAAATATATAAGGATCGGCGGGGGGAAATAAGAAATACACGAGTGCACGACGCAAACAGAAAAAAAACGAGGTGTATTAATTCTTCCGATACCGGTCCTCGGAATCCTACGGGGTAATAGTAAGGAAACGTCGTCAAGGCGAAGGCCGATCCCGGCCGCTGATTGGATCGTTCGGGGTGGCGCGTGCTGGAGTAACTCCTGTGACGTCGCCGGCGGGCTCGCGAGGCTACTCGCGGTCAGCGAGCGAGCGCGGGCGCGCGCCGCTCGTGCAGCCCAGGAGACATCACCCATATGGCATTTTCATCTTCTCGTCCCCATCAGATGACTTTGGGATGCATTTTATTCTCGTTAAAAGAAAGCAACAGATGCGTCTATAAGCACTTTCGCTTAGTCGTTGCGAAATATGGTTGAATTGGCGCGCGGAACGCCTTCCTTTAATTGTCACAGAATCCGCATCACTTCCCCATTCTTTGTCCCTGACCAAGACGGCGTGCCTTCTAACCTCGTGGTTAAAACAAGTACAGCCGTTCTTCAGATCGAGCATTTATCTATCATCGGTGCTTGGTTATTTCGGCAGTATGTATTGCTGTCGAATAACACATTTAAGTCTAAAGAGACATGGAGGGGCCTAAAAGGAAGGAAATAAAGTTTTTAGGACGCAAGAGAAAAGGGTGTAATGAAGGAAAGGACTCAAGATGGAAGGGGAAGTGTAGCATGGATACCGCAGAAACGAAAATGGACGTTGATCTCGTGGAGAAAGAGTGGCGATGAGTGGATTGCGCGAAAATATATGCACATATTTATGAATATAATCGTATATCATATACGACGTGCACTTAATTTAATATAGTCGGCACCTAATCTAAATGCACGACTTTGCACTGCTAGAGGGAACCAGAGAACTCCTGACACCCAATCTAAAAGTGTATGAGGACAAAATGAACCCTAAACTGAAAAAAAAAACCGAGTGACGAACTGCTGCAGAATAATTATCCTTCTGGAGAGGCTTGGCGCTTGTGCATCAAACGCCACATGCCATATGATGCTGAACTGAATTATACGGAGAGGTGAAGGTTATAGGTAACATAATACAGGCTATTTTAATTACGTTTCTCGGTAAAACTGTGACAACAAACACCGTGGCTTTATTTGACACATCAATTCATTACTTTCAGTAGCTACGTAAGAGATGGTCGCAGTCTATGTCAAAGCTGTTCCTTGCGCAATAAAAATGGAATGCAGAGGGAGCTGCATTTTATTTGGAATACACTATTTTAAGGAAATCTTTGCGTGTCAGAGTCACCATATTGTGAACTGTATTCAGTGTAGCTGTATTGTGTGGTGAATGCTCTCGAAGAAAACGTAAACTCTTAAATATTTTGATACAGTTAAATATTCCTAACCTATACAGCTATCTTTCACCCGGTTTCCTAATGTTTCATCTGCGCCGCTGGTGTAGTGGTATCATGCAAGATTCCCATTCTTGCGACCCGGGTTCGATTCCCGGGCGGCGCACTGATTTTTGTTTTATTAAACATAACCTAGCAGAAATGCTAACGATGTAATAAAATACAGAAGATTGTGAAGTCTAATATGTGTTGTAAATATTTTATATATGAAATATTTTAATCTTATGTATTTGCATATATTTTAGTATATTGGTTGCACTGTATATACAGTTTAAAATCATAGAAAATGAATACAGCGACATCTAGTGGGCAGAACGCGTAAACATATTAGTAGCCATTTTATTATTAGGTGTCTTACACTGTGCCTGCATCGAGTAGCACAGTTATTAATTAACAGAAGCGGTTTATTGTATTTAAATGTTTTAAGCTAGTAGTTGGAGTGTTATTTAAGAATATATTATTTATAATATTGATTTTATACAGGCTCTTTAACAGTCTACTCCGGCTGCATTTGGGTCCTTCGTAACCGGAACGCTGTCTGGTTGCGAACATGCCGACTGTAAGCGTCAAAAGGGATCTTCTTTTTCGAGCACTGGGCAAGGAATACAGTAAGATTGATTTATTTTCGAAAGACAATTCAGTGGAGTTCATATTTATCTGGCGTGGGGTTGTGATCCAGATAAGCGACAGATATTGTCTTGTGAATGGAAGCGGCTGGCCGGTTGGGCTGATCACTCAAAAGACTGCGGTCAGTTTTCTTAGGCTAACATCGTGTTTTTCTGGCGACACGTCGTAGGTCAGGTGGTAATTATATTTACACTGGCCATGCAAAGAGGGTGTATCAATTTCTAATAGCACATGCTAATATTTTTCTCGGGCGACCTGTAAAAGGGAGAACATCATGACCACTAGGTGGAGTAACGATGCGGTCTTTACAGCACGATTGCATCATTTCATGGTTTCAATGCCGTACTATCCCAGATTGCTCCTTGTTGCTTACCTGTTATGCAGTGGTGAAAGTGTTACTTCGTTTAGAGTGTTGCATTGACCCATTTTATTGATCTATGTCTGTTTATAGACTTTTTTTATTGTAGGCATGCTGATTTGCAAGGTGTTTTTATCCTGTGATTTATTAGTTTTTTTTTTAAATAGGAAATTGAGTTTTATTCTGGTGTTTGATATGTTTTTAGACTTCCTGTCTTTATTTCCCTACAGCCGATGAGGAGTTTGATGAGCTCTGTTTTGAGTTTGGCCTGGAGCTCGATGAGATTGTGAGTCATATACTCGGAGTCTGCTTGGACTCTAATGAGTCATATACTTGGAGTCTGCTTGGACTCTAATGAGTCATATACTCGGAGTCTGCTTGGACTCTAATCATGTACTTGAATTATTATTATTATTATGACTAAAAATAACATATACTTAATGCAGCATATGAGGTAGCACGAAAGATGTTACCTTGATTTGAATGACCAGAAATGCCACCGTTCTTCACGGAGAAATTGAGACGTGTGACTTGTGTGCCTAGACGTCGGAGAAGGACATCATCCTTCGCGAGCAGGGGGACATGAAGGCAGAGGGGGCCTCCGACGTCATCCTCTACAAGATCGACGTGCCGGCCAACCGCTATGACTTGCTGTGCCTGGAGGGCCTGGTCAGGGGGCTGCAGGTCTTCAAGGAGAAGTAATGATCCCCTCCTCATGCCGTCCTACACCGTCACGCTCCTTTGGCGGTAGGGAGAGCCCGCTTTGCCAGCCCCTGGAGCAGTATCGGCTCATGGGCCCAGCTCAAGGGCCCAGTTATGAGATCACTCTGCAGACCACAGGATTCGGACCAGGATGGCAGACAGGGAGTCATAACCTGCAGCACCACACGGCAGCCCACTTCACATCGGAGCAGTACTTAGTTCTGTGTCGCCACTTGCATAGTTTTCACCGATTATGAATGATAAATGAATCAATGAAATAACATATATGTAGCACTTTTCACCCGAACTGCTTTACTGAAGCAATAGAGAGTCACTCGAACCAGCAGCACTGTGCAGCCCCCGCCTGGATGATGTGACAGCAGCTATTCTGCACCAGTACGCTCACAGCACAGTAGCTAAGGTGGCAGAGGCGGGTAATCCAGGTCCAAAGAGTAAAAACCAGCTAGTTGAGCACTCTGTGACTGAGACTCTTAATGCTCAACTGGTTGGTTGAAGCAAAATCCTGGTCTGGATCTTTGCACCTGAATTACCCACCTCTGTAAGCTGGTGAAGGGGCAGGAGAGAATTCACCAGTGAGATATAGGGGATGATTAGGAGGCTGGATTGGAAAGGGCCGCAACAGACAATGTGGTATTAATAGTCAGGACTCTATAGCGGAGGTGACATGCGATGTTCCCTGCATTTACAGAAAGAAGGCTGCATGTTTCTGCTGTATATGTTACTGTATGCGGTGACAGTCTAATCTGGTTGAGGGCAGCCATTTTTGTTTGGGTGTTTGCTTACGTCTCTGCCGACGTCTGTATGTGTGTCTCCTCACACGCGCTTCTCTGTGTCTGCGTCGGCGTGTGCAGGATCGACGCTCCCCGTTACAGTCGGGTGCCTGCAGCCAGCGGGGAGCCACAGAGGCTGATCATCACCGAAGAGGTAGGCGACCTCTATCGGCACACCTGAGGCCATACTTAGGGGCGTGGGATCTGTCTGGAGCGTATGGATTCACACCCTAATCCCCCCCCCGCAGACAGCGGCTGTGCGTCCCCATGCAGTGGCCGCCGTGCTCCGCAACGTCACCTTCACCCCGGAACGCTACGACAGCTTCATCGAGCTGCAGGAGAAGCTGCACCAGAACGTCTGCAGGTCAGCAAGAGCCGTGCCATCCCCAGGGCCGACGAGTTAGCTCTCCACGCGATAACACACATTCACATTTCATTTATTTAGCAGACGCGTTTAGCCAGAGGCAACAAATCGGCGATGATCGGACAGCAGGATCAGCCGGTCCCTGGAACAATTGGGGGGGCAATTGTGAAATCACTCCCATCCCAGGATTTGAACCAATAACCTTCTGATCACAGGCAGAGAGCCACATACCACCCACGTGATATGATGGCTCTCCCCTCGTGGTGATACTTGGTAGATCTTATTAGGATGGGCTGTCTGGGCGAAGCGTCATAATCCTGGGCTGTCTCTGCAGGAAAAGGACCCTTGTGGCGATCGGGACGCATGACCTCGACACCCTGGCGGGGCCCTTCACTTACACAGCCAAGGCCCCAGAGGACATCCTGTTCAGGCCCCTAAATCAGAGCAAGGAGTTTACTGCCACTGAGCTCATGAGCCTCTATAAGGTAAGGCCCTCTATGTAACTCATGCCACCGTGACTCCATACCTCTGTAGGTCAATTCTGGATGGATGGTTGGACGGAAAGAAATGAAGAAAGGAAATAATGAAAGATGCTTTATTGGTCCAGCAGGGAATTAGAAGCATCACAGCACCAGCTGGGCCATAAAACACACATTATAGCTATAAACCACAGTATAACCAAAAAATTGTAATGTGCAAAAACAGTATGTGCAGAAACATACAGTGACAGAGAGATTGTATGTTGGGAAAGGAGTGGGAGTCTGATAGTAGCTCGAAAGGCGCTATAAACAAGCAAAATTCGTTGTGGGGAAAGAAACATCTGCATGGGAGGGATTTTTTTTTTGAGAACAAGATCAGAGACTATTCTGCTGTTATCAGTGACTTGTAATGGAAATGACCGATGAGGACTTCTAATGGCAAAGCAGAGCGTGTTCCTGGAAGGGTGCCAGGTGGGGATCATGTGACGTGATGGTTTCTGGCTTCCCCTAACGCTCCAGACGGACAGCCACCTGCGGCACTATCTGCACATCATCGAGGACGAGCCGGCATTCCCCGTCATCTACGACAGCAACGGCGTGGTGCTCTCCATGCCCCCCATCATCAACGGTGCGGGGCTGGGAGGGGCTGGGCTGGGAGGGGCTGGTC